>RJWT010011393.1:0-23274 GCA_004365215.1 Cuniculus paca
CATGTGCATTTCAGACAATACTGTGTAGGTTCCTCAACAGCTTAGATTCGCAGAGCCTGACCAGGTCTGCTCCTGTGCAAACCCTGGGTGGCTTGGGGCCCAGCTCAGTGCAGAGAAATAGGTGCCCAACATCGGATACACATAGCCAGCATGGGCCAGAAAACACAAACAGTCTAGCTTCGGAGAAGTTGTGGCTGGGGTGCCTGGGACCACACTACTCAGGGGTGGAAGAAATCAAGAATATGCCAAGATGAAGAGGGAGAGGGCAATCTCTGGCATCCAACCTAAGCAGCGCAATTCCACAAGAGGAAAACATGGAGATCGAGAATTGCACACCTGAGAGTCTGAAGTGCTGTCAACTGAAGTGAAGAAACAGCTTCAGGAAGCTATAAGAGAAATTAGAACAGATAGTCTATCCCAGGTAAAAGAAGAAATGAAAACCATAATAAAAGAAATACTAAACATCTCTAAAGAAGACACAGATAAAAAAATAGAGGAGCATTGGAAAATGAGGGAAATCATGAATGGACAGCATAAGAGAGATTTAGAATGTGTGAAACAGATTCAAAGAGATATCCAGAAATTTAAAAGTTCTTTCACAGGCTGGCATGTTGACATGAATGAACCTAAAGAAAGACTTTCAAAGGTTGAAGACAGGGTTGCAGCCTATGACCGTGAAAGGAAAGATCTCTTAAAAATAACAAGGTCTCAGGAAGTAACAATTCAACAACTGGTGGACAACCCAAAGATGCATAATTTAAGAATTAAAAATGTGAGTGAAGAAGCAGGTGTCAAGACAAATGACATCAGGACCTTATTTACAGGTATAATTTTTGAAAATTTCCCAAGCACATAAAGAGAATATCACATTCAAATAAGTGAGGCATATAGAACTCCAGCTAGCTATAACCAAAACAAATCTACACCCAGACATATAATAATCAAGATCCCAGAAATTCAACTCAAGAACAGAATATTAGAAGCTGTTAGAGAAAAGAAACAGATCACCTATAAAGGAAAACCCATCAGAATCACAGCAGACTTCTCAACACAAACCATGAAATCAAGAAGAAGCTGGAGTGAAGTAATGCAAATACTGAAAGAAAACAACTTCCAACCCAGACTGATGGACCCTGCAAAACTTTCTTTCAAAATTAATGGAGAAACAAGATACTTCTATGACAACAACTCAAGGAATTCATGACCACCAAACCAACCCTACAAAGATTATTGAAGGACATTTTAGAGAGGGAGAAAAAGGACCATGGTTTCCGGAACAATAGCAGAGGGGGACCATCAAGTGGGGCCAGTTGACTGAATGGAGAGGAAAAATAGGGAGCCAATGGCAGGAAAATAGCATGGCAGAGACAATACAGTGCAAGAGGGCCTCAAGGCACTAATAGAAAGAAAAAGAGGCATAGTGGATCAGGGGACAGGATCCATCAATATGCTCTATGCAAGAAACACATTTAACTAGAAAGAAAATTCATAGCCTGAAAATCAAAGGAGAGAGAACAATGCCCTATATGACAGGGAGTCAGAAAAAAAAAAACTAGGTGTAGCCTGCCCATTAATTGCAGAATGGATAAGAAAGACATGGTATTTCATGGGGTGGAAACCTACTCAGCTATAAAGGAAGATAACCTCAAGGCTTTTGTAGGTAGATAGAGGCAAATGGTAATAGTGCTCATGGATGTAATAAATCAGAGTCACAAGGGTGAATTTTGTGTTGTCTCCATAGCATAACAAACTAAAGGTGTTAGTGGGATCCAAAATGCACAGTACATGTTGGGAAAGTCAAAGGGGGGGGAATTATCTAAAAAGGGAAGGAAATGACCACGATTAATCTATTATCATGATTTGAAATTCAGATTGTATACATTGTTCTGATTAGTTTCATTTTAGTCTGATTTGTTTGATTTTATTATACTTGATGGCATGGACAGCTATTTTAAAGATAACAAAATATATAATTGCAGCCATCAAGTATGTTCAATTATCTTGTTTAGAAACCCTGTATGGCTTTCATTGTTTGTTTTGATTGATTTTACTGTATTCTGTGTGTTTGATTGTAATATGTCTGAAGGTGTAGGCAACTATTCTGAAGATAACAAATATGGTAGCCAATGCTGTTTTGCTAATATCTTGAAATTCTGTATTGCTTATATTGTTCTGCTTTGTTTGTTTTATTTTGTTATGTTTTGTTTTGTTTCTACTGTTTTAGGTTGTTGTATTTTGTTTAATATTACTTATCCCTGATGGTATGGGCAGGTATACTGCAGATAACAAGAGGCATTATGGTAGCCTTACCAATTGCTTTTTACCCTGTTTAAAAGTCATGTACCATGTTCATTGCTTTGTTTTGATTGACTTTCCTCTGTTTTGTTTTGTTTGGTTGTATTCTTTTCCAAAATTAAAAAAAAATACAAAAGACATTTAGTCCATCTCCAAGAGTTGCCAAAGTCCTAACAGTTTCAGCATTGCTGAAAAGTCCAACTACCAAGTCTCTTCCGAGATTTAAGGAAAACTCTTAACTGCAAGCGTAGGTACATATGAAAACAAAGTTAAAGACTTCCAAACTGCAATGGCACAAAACAGACAATACCATTCCAAAAGTTACAAACAGCGGAATGGAAAGCATTGGAACCAAAGTAAGTCCAAAATCCAGCAGGGCAAATGTTAAGTCCTGTAGCTGTCTGTCCAGCATCTGAAGCAATCTGTAGCAAATTTTGAGCTCTAAATGGCTTGTGTGGTTTCACCCCCATGGCACTTTTAGGGGTTTTAACCCTTACAGCTTTTCTCTTAGACCCACTCAGCTCAATCTTTGCACCTTTCCTTAGATGATCCACACTCCTGGCTTTTTCAAACTTCAGGGGTCTCCACTTTGGCTTCACATTCACTGCTTCACATATTGCCCACTCAGGGATGCATTGCCTGGCCTCTCAGACCCTCTGAAATCAGGGTGGAAGCCTTTTTAACCTCAGAATGCGTGCATGCTCTGTGTGCCTAAAACTAGCACCACACGAATGCTGCCAAGGTCTGCTGCCAGCTGGAGCAGTAGCCAGGTTTTCCTCTTTCTTGGCTATAGAGGTCCAGTGCCTAGATTGCTGGGCACTCTGAACCTGATTTCGAGGAACAGATACTTTTGGTTGTCATAATTTTGGAGCCTCGTGTGGCCTCTGTCACCATTCTGGAATGTGGCACTCTACAGCTTTCTCCCTGGGGCAAAGTCTTTCACTTTTGTATCTTTGAGGTTGCAAAGGGTGGAGACCCAGCTGCTTCCTGGGATGCCACTTGGCCATCTTTTTTTATTTCTTTGCTCCTTCTCAGCAATTGAGGTTTCAGCTCTATCTTTATAGTCCACAGCTTTCTGACCAAACTCACAACATTTTAAATCATCGTGCTGGGCAATTTGCTCTTGATTTCCAACATAAGTCTGGCTAAAAGCTGCCAACAATAGCAATGCCACAGCCTCAACATTTGACTGCCTTGAAATTTCTTTTACCAGATTAATCAGGCCATTGCCCTTAATCTCAGTGTCAGGCAAAATCTCTGGACACGAGCAGAATGCAGACAAACTTTCTGCCAAGCCATAGCACACATTGTGTGGTGTCCAACAACCAATGCCGTCCTTGTTTCTAACAGAAACCTCCCAAGCCTGGTCTTTACCTGCAGGCTCTCTATTAGCTTTCTGGTCTCCCCTACAGAATAGCATAAGCTGTTCCAGGGCTTCTCTTTCAGGCAACATCTCTGAAACTTTCCAAATTCTTCCCACAAACCATTCCCAAAGGCTCCTGATCCACTTGATCAGGTACAATCACAGCAACAACCCCACTCCTGATACCAAATTCTGTCTAGGTTACTTTCCTTTTGTTGCTGTGACAAAACACCTGACACCCAAAGTGAAGCAAGGAAAGGTTTATTTAGCTTACAATTTCTGGAGATTTCAGTCCATAATAAGCTGGCTCCAAGGCACGGTGGCGTGGCTGAAGGGCAGCCAGAGCAAACTGCACCAAAAAAGGAGAAAAACATGTCCCCCATTCTGACCTTACATTGTATGTTGGCTCTGCCCTGGAGTGGGTGCAGAACTCACACCCCCAATCCTAGCACTAGACAATGAATCAATCACAAATGCTAGGTTCAGCCACTTCCATGACTACATGAGGCTTGGGGGGGGGCACCTACAAACCATAACAAACATGACTGAAGAAAAATGTTTTTGTTGAGGTAGAAGGACATGTGTATACTTTTAGATTGAAAAATAATACATTTAGAAGAAAGATAATGAACAAATAATTGGGGTAGAAAGAAGTGAATGGGTATTAAGAAATGAAATGAAGGGAATAAGATTGGTTGGTGAAACTAATACTAAAAGGCATAAGTATAATGTTCTATGTAATCAAGAGAAAGGAATACAAATAATAAAGAATTGTTTATTACTGAGACTTCATTTTGGATGTTTTGCAGAATAAGTCATTTGGTGCTCATGAGACATACTAGGTGAATATTATTTGGTATTCTTATTTCAAAATTAGGAAACTGAGTTGAGAATTTAAACAATTTGTAAGTCTCTATCAGCAGCCAGGAAGAGATTTCTAGAGCAAATAAATATACTCAAGTAATTTTTCTTTCCAAAATCTTCAATGATTTTTCCATGCTATCCAGTATCAAAACCATCTTCCTACATCCTACAAGTCCCAGAGAATCTGACTTATATATACACTGAATTCATCAGAATTCATTCTACTACTTTCCCATAGCATGCTACAATGTAGCCACTTGGGCCTTCCATGTTTTTCTCCAAATTTCCAGAGCTGTCCCTTGTCCCAGAGCCTTGGTACATTACTATTGTTGGCATCAGGAATTATGGCTACATTTCTTATTACATTCCTGGATTCAGGAATGTTTCAGATCCAATATTATCTCCTCAGAGGTGGAATTTTCTGCCCATTCTATTGAAAATCGTATACATTATATGTTATGACATATTGTATCATGATATTTTGCTTTTTTATATTAAATTTAGTGCTCCCATAATGAATTTGTTTCTTTTCTGTCATTCACTAGAATATATGTTCCACATCAGAACAACTAACATTTTGTTTTGTTTGCAGTAGTGCAACCCAAAAGTATTTTAAATAAATGCTTGACACATAGATGCAACATAATAAATATTGGTGGAATCAATAAATAACTGAATAAAGTGCCACGCACCCCACAAATCACCATAACCATAATTGAAAACTTATTTCTATTACACCCAGATAAGGGAAGGGAAGGATTCTCATCTCTCGTAAGTTTTAAAGTAGATAGCTAAATTAAGAATAGCATCTATCTTCCCGGGAGTAGGATAAAGGCAGGTCTCGACACCTTGAGTTATTTTTATTGCGATGGTCATAAGAAAAACCAAGCTTCATTAAATGCTTCACATGTGATCAATACTTTTCTATTGATGATTTTATCTTACCTATGATTTTTATTATTCTCATTTGATGAATGTTGCAACTGAAGTTTATATGCTGAAAAGTGAAGCCCAATTTGAAACTCAGCATTAGCTTCCATTAGATCATCTCATGGCAAATCCTGTGTTTTCTGAGTTCACTTTCTACTTGCTTCTGGTCATGTTTTAATCTTTACTTTAAAAAATCTAGGCCTTATCTATTTCCATTTCATTTTAAAACTTTAAATGTTTTATATAAAGAGTTTCAATAATAGGAAGGTTTTCTTTGTATGATTCATTATAAAATAATAAGAAAAACTTAAAGAGTTTTGTAACCAATGAAATATGGTATAAGATTAGTCCAGTAACTTCAGAGATTTCTGTTACAGAAAGAGAGACAGGGATTTAAAAAGGAAGAAAAAGTATAGTGATGTCACAAGAATGTAGACAAAAACTAACAAGATAAAATGAAGATGAAGGCAAAAGAGAAAGAAGAGCTCTACATCAGGAAAGAAAGAGAAATATATAGAAAAGGGAATAGGCAGAAAATGTAGAGGACAAAAGAGCCATGGATTCTGGGATTCTAGAGTGCTGCCAGAAACATTTCAGTTTCTGTTGGCTGTATCCTTTACTGTGTAGAGCTTTTTAATTAGACCAAATCATAAAAGTGACTTTTAGACCCATCAAGTAATGGATAAAGAAAATGTGAAATAAAAATAATTTAGAGAGCAAAATAAAATGATAGGGTTGAGATGGGAGATTTGGGAAAGGAGAGAGGGGACATGAAGAAGAAAACAGAATGCAAATGGTCAAGATGTGGTATGTGTATGTGTCAGCCTTCCATGCTGAAGGTAATCACTGCACATCAAAAGCATATACTAAGAAAAAGAATTTTAAAAAGAAAGACTTCAGCTGATTTAAATCTCCACAAGAACATTCAAATTATTTTCTTTTTTCTCTTATTCCTTTTATCTTAGCTTTTCCTTTCTAAAATTAGCATCATTTTAATTGATCGTCATTAGTGCATATATCCATGGAGTACAATCGGATTATTTGCTTTATACAAACAATGTGGAATGGTTACATCAAGTTGCTTAACATGGGCATCATCTCTCTTATTTAACGTGTTTTATGGTGGAACATTCCACATTTACTGTTAGTTATTTTGAAATACACAATCTATCATTATTGGCTAATCGTCACTCTGCTGTGAAAGAGATCTCAGAGCTTATTTTTCCTCACTATCTGACATTTTCTATGTTTTGACTAACAACTGCCCATTCTTTCCCTATCCCTATCTCTCATTGCTTCTGAAAATCATTATTTTTCCATTTTCTTTGATGAGTTCAAAATTTTTGGACTTCATGTATATGTGAGATGGTCTCGTATTTGTTTTTCTGTGCTTGGTTTATTTCACTTCTTACAATATCCCTGAGAATTATCCATGTTGTCCTTAATTCCCTCCTTTTGAAAGCTTGAATAGTCAATGCCATTACAAGATCTGTCTAAAGCTGGGTACTAGATATATCTGGGTTGTGGGCTGCCATAGCACTTTGCATAAATTGCTTATCTCTCTGTTTTCCCCCTCAATATAAAAATTAATCAATTTTGTTACTGTGAGGATTAAAGATAATGTATGAGATGTGTTATTCTGTTCATATGCAGTGTTGGTTTGAAGAGGCTAGTTAATAGACACTAAGAAAAGTTGGCTTCAAAGACTAAGAAAAACACTGCTGAAGATCAGAAGTCTTCTGAACATGGAAGTTGTACTTTATATTTATATCATTGAAAAATAAAAATTTCCTTTGAATTTATTTAAAAATAATTAGTCTGCTTTTATTTCAGTAAGTGTATTCTTTTTCTCAGTTTAGTTAACCTGTGGCATTTTGAAGTGTATTTAGATGACTTGAGTTTTCAAGTAGCTTGTTTATACAGGCACATACTATTTTTTAGCATAACGTATTTTCCTAGATAATGTCTATTACATTATTTGAGAGTTTACTGAAGGTGTCAGAGCTGATAAATAGAAGAGATAAAGTACATTATACACCAGATGAAATCAATAAATGCATAAACAAAATCACCTTTAGAAACTAAACAGATTCTTTGATGTTTTACTGCTTAATTTGCATTACAGCTTTTATATGATGAAGTTTACCTTCTGGCACTTACTGTTTTAATAATCTTTCCACTTCAGAAAAGAACAAAGAATTTCTTTAGTCTATGAAGTAAAATTGTTTCACTTTTCATGCACTTTCATTCTTTTGAATGTGTTATTGATTATAGTAGATAAACATTAAGTCACAAAGCAGTTTATACATGAGTGCAGTAATTTTTCATCCTGTTTATAGAGGGCAGGTTTGAAATTGAAATGCCATACACCATTATGAGCAACCAGTAGCTTGTGCATAAGGGCAGCCAAGAATAGTTTACTGAAATTAATGTCATGGAAACTCATGGAAAGCTAATGAAATTCTGGTGTTGCATGTATTTATTTTTATACCTATGATCTTGTGGATAAGTTAACATAGTAATTCTTATTTAATATGATAAATAATAATTATTCTTGTGGTAATATTTTGTTAATTATAATTTCTGTTAACTCCGAAATTTAGCAAGAGACTCAAGTTAAATCTCCCTTTATTGACTTTCTGGGCCCATAATCCTGTATTCATTTAATCAGCATAAATTGAGAAAAGTTTGACAAATGAGAAACAAACTCATTGGTCAGTGTGATTTGATGTGAATTTTCTTTTGAAGCTTTGGAAAGTCCTTTATTTTACCTAAACTAGTTCACTGTAAAAACGTGATGCTGTGTTTATTAAAAGGATATATATGACCAAATTGGAGAAGATAAATGCAGTTTCTAAATAATGTTCTTACTTTAACTATGACTGCAAATGTGAGGAAGGGAAAGAATATATGTTAAAAAGTATTAAGATAGAAAATAGCACAAGATTTTTAGTAACAATACAGCCACAATGTTTATTAAAATAATCAGTTTTATGAGTACGTTTACCGTACATAATGATCACATATGCATAATACATCTTAATTCTTTCTATATCTCCTTCCTTTACCCTCCTCCCCCCTTTCAAATGAATTAAACCTAGCTTTTTACTTGTTCAGGTAAAATTTGGCAATGATTTATTTATTCATACTGAAGGAAATTTTCTGAAATCTAAAGATATTAGCACTCCATTTGTTGATAAATAAATATGTACCTTAAAATGTTAATCAGACCACAAATAGATTTTACAGACATAATATCTATTAGTGTATACTAGAAGAAGAATTAGAACCCTGAAATCATAAATGATTTTAGAAAAATTTCTGATAGATAGTTCATGAACTTGGGAAAGGTACTAGATATCTCTGTACCTGCTACCTCACTTGAAAATGAACACAATAATATTTTCCATGTAATGAAGTTTATTAAGAGATGAAATGGACTCCATAGGAAATATAAAATATGAGGTGTGATACAGTGGCACAAGTTCGTACCCCAGTACTATGGGAGGCTGAAAGAGGAGGATGTCAAGGTTGATTTAGAATGACCTTGTCTTGAAGGGCTAGGAATGTAGCTCAGAGAAAAGACCCTGGGCTCAACCCCAGGTACCATAACAGAAAAAAACAAAACAGTATTGAGTGATGAATCTTGGAATAAGGACACAGCTGTAAATGTGGTGATTGTTGGTAGAAATTATTGAGATAAAGGAAAACATAATAAATAGAATTTTTCAGAAAAATGTGCCATTTCTATTATGCATTGGATGTTTGTATCATTGTTGAATTCTTAAACACCAATGTGTGATATTTCAAGGCAGGCTATCAGCAGGTAATCCAAGTTGATTGCTTAGAATGTAGGAATTAATGGCTTCTCCAGAGAAGAAACAAGAGATCTCCATCTTTGTCTAACTGCTCACAGTGAGAGTGTAGAAATTGTCCTTTTGTAAATAAGGGAAAATTTTCTGAGTAGGAGACAAATAATCCAAAGCCCAGCCTTTGGCATTCTACCCCTTTACCCTCTACCCAGAACTGTAAGAAATGAATCTTTAAGTGAAGTAGTCTATGATATTTTGTTACGACTGCCTGAGTGCACTAATACAATTACCATAAGCAACAAATATGAACCGAAGGAAGAACAAAAGTGAGGAAGAAATTAACTTTGGAAATTCAGATAAAATGGAGGGACACAAGCAAAAAAGGAATGAGAAAAAGGGTGAGAAATTACAGAAATAAGATTCACGTTTTGTAGATTCCTGTGGAAGGATGAAAACTTGAACACAAAATTGGCAGTATTTATGAGGATCCAGGACTATGGGACCAGTTTCCTGGAATATGTGTGTAGAGTTTGTTATAATAAACCAAAGTGAAGCAAATTAATATTCATGTTAATTGCAAGCCCTTGAAAGAAAAGCTACCTCTTCCTTTATTGCAAGCATCAATAATTATATTAAATTGATTTGGAAAATATTTCAGTCACTTATAAATTATATGTAAATGTTTTATATATTTCATATTGGAATATTACCTGTTTTAGTTTAGCAAGGACGATTTCATAATTTTAGAAACATATAGTTTTATGCTAGATTACAAATCTAGTTATTTATTTAGTTTGTATACTTCAGGCAAAGTTTGGGTTTCTTCAGATTTCAAGTTGTTTCAGGATTAATAATATGCTCATTTTATCCCAATACAGTGGGAAGTAAGATACTTAAATTGGCTTAGGGCACTAAAGTAAATCAAAGTGATAAAATAATATAAGTCACATCAGAGGAAAAAAGATAAAATTGTAAAGCTGTATAATGTGATAGAGCTATGTGGATAAAATAAAGAGGAAAAGCAGTAGTTCTTTTTTCTTTTCTTGACTCATTTGCATGTTACCTGATTTCTATTACATGAGCAACTTAGTATCTTCCATTCTCATTTGTCACATAAAATTGGGTAAAGCTTCCTTTGTCCTTTATAGGCAAAAAACAGAAACCATGCATGAAATCTTTTCTAATTTTTGAAACAATGTATGGATGTTGGATGATATCATTTTTTTCTGAAATGACTTTGTAATATAGTAAGAAGCAATACTGAAGGTTCTCTTCATGTCTTTAGCATGAAATGGTTACTACTATAAGATACTACTCACATAATGCCCAGAAAGTGATACTGTAATATTTTGAAAATATAGAAAAAAAGGCAAAGGATCTGAGATTTGAACTGGAGATAATACATAGGAAATAGAATACTGGCAGCTGGGTTTTGGAGATAACTCTCTGACAGGTGTAATTCACAGAAGCCAAAAAGGATTGCAGTTCTATAGAGAACACTCATTGATTTGCTGTAAATGTGACTCAAAAATCATTTGAGTGCAAATGTGAAGACAGGGAAAGATGAGTTAGAAGACAATGATATAATTGTGCTTTCAGTCAAAGAAGAGTTTGTGTAGACTCTAAAGGGGAAAGATAGTATATAATCCACTTATATATTTCGGAGATTGAAAATCAATGGGAGAGCACTTACCTACATACTCAAGGTCTCAGGTTTCTGGGTTCAGTCCTCAGTACTAGTATCGGGAAAAAAAGAGAGAGAAAACAAAAGATGGTAAATCTTTTTATAAAACCTATACTGTAGAAGTGCAAAAGTCAGCATCTTTCAAAAACCTTTTTTTAAATATTAATTCCTTGCAAATTTTGGGTACTCCATTAAGTGAAACTAAATTGTGGACCTCTCATATTTTTATGCTTATTTTGTTTTCTCCCTTTGTATTCAGTGATGTCTCTTCCTCCTCCTCCTTTCTTTTTTCCTCCTCTTGCTTCTCTTTTTTCACTTACCTTTTGCTTTCTACCCACTCTTTTTTACTAATTTGTGGGGCATAATGCCAACTTTGTCACTAAGATGTATTATTGTGGGTGTATAATACCTACATTTATTCTTTAGAATATTTGCATGGATGAATTATTAATTTTAGTTTAATGAGTTCTAGTGTTTTAAACAATAGTACTTATCATGAAAAAATATCAAAAAAGTATCCAATTTTAATATTTATGGAGTAGCTATAAAAAGTATCAAAATTTCAAAATTGAATCTTTTGGTACATGAAGTCTAAAAAACACCAGAAATAAATTATTATATGAACTACAATGAAAATTTCAATAGAACTCTGCAAAAATTAATCTTTACTTGAATTATTGCAGGTAAGGAAGTATTCACACATGACAATAGCACATTCCATACACACATATCACTTATACTGACAAAACATGTGTTTTGCTTTCTTGGTCTTTTTGCAGAATATACTTGATATCTTGGTGGTATTGCTGTTTTGTCAGGAAGCTCTTATTATATTATACAATGTATACTTAACAGAACATAAACTATGCATAAAATAAAACAGTAAATTTCTTAATATGTATTGCATATTTAAAATAAACATCAACATTTTCATGTCAACTGTGTACTTGCTTACAAAACCTAAAATATCAGAAATAAAAACATATGTGAACTCAATGTAAACACAAATAAGACTACCACAGAAACAATCTTTGCTTTAATTGTGACACCTAAGGCAGTCTTCAAACCTGAAAAGTGCGTGTTCCAAACACAAATATTGCTTACGCTGATAGCATGTGTTTTGTTTTCCTTTCCTTTCTTGCAGAGCACAGCTGACATCTTTTTGAGCTTTTTGTTGTCTCAGTAGGTCTTTGTGATACTGCACCTGCCTATTCACCTACCAGCTTACCAGTGTGATCCACAGTTTTTTGCATACTTTCCTGAACCATATATTTTCAGGAAATACATATTTTCCTTTGTTTCCTGAAACAAATATTTTCAGGAAACATATATTTTCCTTTGCTGTAAATGATCGCTTTTGAGTTCCAGTCCCAATCTTTGAAGACAATTTCTCTGTGATAGTTTGCACTTGTAATAACTTGTAAAGTATCAAAATATTTATGTCACACATTTAGGATTCAATAAAATGCAACCATTGTCCAAAATTTTGCATTTTGAGTGACATCATTGTTGCTGTACAATTCAACAACATCTATTCTATATGTGTTTTTGTTGTAGAAAGTTACCATCTCAGGCTTCCATTTTGTTGCAGTTTCCTTATCAATATTTCCATCATGAGTTGCAGGCTTTAGTGTTTCTGAAAGTGATAGTTCATACTTGCAAGTGTGTGCTTAATAAATGGTGGTACACCTGCATGCTCATTCCTTGGAATGTAGGAACTCAGGGTGAATAACATGGAACACAGCTCTTCCCATTGTCGTTTCCAGTGCTGCAACCCAAGTGAACAGCATGGGCCCCTCCCATCACCACTGCCACCCATGCGACTCAAGTAAACTGTGCCTGAAGGCCCAGAAAATCACTCCTTCTCTTGCTGCTGCCAAGACTGGGGTGAACCACTCAAGAAGGCCCAGAAACCATAGGGAACACCAGCAACACAGTGGGGGCTCAACTAGCATGCACAGGATGGACAGGCAGGACTAGTGATGTGAAAAGTCCCAAAAACAACAATCCAAGCTAGCAGATGGTAAATTAGGTAAACCAGCGTTGTGCCTGGGGACAAAGACACAGAATAGAAGAAGCAGGAGGGTGGGGCTGCCCCTGTTCTGGCCTTTTTATGTTTTTGTTTTTTTTTAATTTGTTTTTTCTTTCTCTTTTCTTTTTTCATTTCTTTTTCTTTTCTCTTTCTTTTTTCTCTCTTTTCTAAATGACTAGGAAGAACTCCAGCCACAGAAACTAATTCCATTCCCCAAACACAAAGACCAAGTTCAGATAACCCTTTGCTTACTCCCTCAGTCTTTCTCTTCCAGTTTCTCAAAGTTTGTGTGATCATCTTTTGTCCTCCAGCGTAGCTTCTACTTTCTTTTCAGTTACCTGTGCATTATTCACTATATTTCTTAAATCTCCTCACCACAGGTTACAACCATTTTACCTAGGAGAAACACTTTGAATACAAACTCTCACTTTACAATCAGTTCTGTTATATATTTAGATTTTGCTCCTATGATTTAAGGTACAAAATTATTAGCTACCACAGTTTGTTAGCTTCTAATCTGTGGTTGATGTTTATAGCTAGTTATACTACTTTAGATAGGATGTCATATCAGTTGTAATCAGTTGTTTTCCTTTCTATAACAACACTGAGAAGCTATGGGGTAATAACTTCACCACAGCTTAGCTACAAAGAACTGGGGACTGAGCCAAATACATACCAACATCTTACTCTTAATTAACTGGGAATGTAGGATCTTGGAAAATACACAAACCAAGAACCTCCTACACACGGAAGATATATCTCTGAAGAACACTTTTCCTAGACAGGACTTGATATTAGTGATACACCTATCTACTACAAAAAATTACAAGGATCAACACAGAACACAAAACCAAAATTTTTGAAATAGAAAATGACAAGGTGCAAAAGAAAAGTGCAATCTCAGACCCCCGCTCCACCCAGAACAAGTATAGGAGACAAAATAGAGGAATATGGAAGACACACACCTGAAATTTCTGAAATGATAGCAACTGAAGCAAAGAAACAAATTCATGAAGCCATAGAGAAAACCAAATCAGAAATAATCTCTCAGGTACAAAAAGAAATGTCAACATTCATAAAGGAATTGCTCAGCAAATTTAGAGTAGAGATAGATTAAAAAAAAACAGATGACATGAAAAGGATGGAAACTGCAAATGATCGATTTAGGAAAGAAATAGAACGCATGAAATGATTCAAATAGATATCCAGGAAATTAGAAATTCCATTGAAAACTGGAAAAAGCTCTTGAATGAAACTGAAGACAGACTTTTATACTCTGAAGACAGGAATGCAGCTAGCAATCATGAAAGGAAAGATCTATTAAAAATAACAATGGGTCAAGAAATAACAATTCAACAGCAGTAAAACAATACACAGAAAAAGAAAATAAGACTAATAGGTGTCAATGAAAAAGCAGCAATAAATACAAATGACATATAAAGAGTATTTTCAGAAATAATAAGAAAATTACACAAACATGAGAACAAAATCAGACATACAGATAAGTGAGCTTATACAACTCCATTAGCCATTACCAAAATAAATCTACACCCAGCATATAAAAATCAAGATCCCAGAAATGCAGCACAAGAACACAATATTAAAAACTGTTAGAGAAAAGAAACAGATCACCTATTAAGGAAATTCCATGACAATCATGGCAGATTTCTCAATGCAAACCCTCAAGTAAAGAAGAGCTTGGAGTGAAGTATTTCCAGTCCTGAAAGAAAACAACTTCTAACCCAGAAAACAGTGCACCGAAAAACTATCTTTCAAAATTAATGGATAAATAAGATACTTCCATGATTAAGAACAACTGAAGAAATTCATGACCACTGAACCAACCCTACAAAGAGTACCAAAATATTTTCTAGACAGAGATAAAAGTGACTACAATAACAAGAACAACAACAGAAAGAAATGACCAGGCAAGGAAAGCATTTAAGCAGAGGGAAAAAAGCAGGGAATCATTAGCAGGAAAATAACATGACAAAGATAAGTCAATACATATCAGTTATAACCAACAATGTAAACATCCTCAATTTACTAATCAAAGAAATAGATTGACAGAGTAGATCAAGAAACAAGATCCAACAATATGCTGTATAAAAAAACACAATTAAAAAAGAAACTCATAAACTGAAAGTCAAAGGTTGGAAAACAATACTCCATGCAGCAGGAACCCAGAAAAAGAAGGAAAAAAAAAAAAAGGATAACTATTCTGACCACAGACAAAGTGAACTTGAAACCAAGATTGATCAAAATAGATAACAAAGATCATTACATACTGGTCAGGGGAAAAATTCAAGAGGAAGAGATAATTATCATGAATATAAGTACCAAATATGGAAGCACTCAACTATATAAGACAAATATTAATAGACATGAAAAATCAAATAAGCAATAATATGATAGTAATGAGGTACCTTAATACCCTATTGTTACAAAGAGGTAGATCAACTAGATAAAAATCAGTAAAGAGATAACAGAACTGAACCAACTCTGAGCAAATTGACTTGGCAGATGTTACAGAGAGTTCCACCCAACAACATCAGAATGCACATTCTTCTCAGTTGAAGACAGGATGTTCCAAAAAAAAAAATTATATATATATATATACATATACCCTAGCCCATAGAATGTGCTTAAGTAAATGCAAATGAGTTGAAATTATCCCATACATATTATCTGATCATAGTACAGTAAAATCCAAAATTAATAACAAAAGTAATCATGAAATCTCTATAAACATATGGAAATTAAATAACACCCTCCTAAACAATCAATGGGTCACAGGGGAAATTAAAGAAATTAAATAATATCTACAATCAAATGAAAATGCAAATATAGCATACCAGAACCTGAGGTATGCAATGGAAGCATCCCTAAGAGGAAAATGTATAATGGTGAATTCTCATATAATGAAAATGAAATGAGCACAAATAAAACAATCTAATGGTGCACCTCAAGTTGCTACAAAAAGAAGAGCAAGTCAAAGCCAAATCCCAAAGAAGGGAGGAAATTATAAAGATCAGAGTAGAAATTAATTCAAATGGAGACTAAGAAAACTATACAAAGAATTAATGAATTGAAGAGCTGGTGCTTTGAAAGAATAAATAAAATTGATAATACTCTAACCAACCTTATAAAAAAAAAAGGAAAAACTTAATTTCATACAATGGGGAATTAAAAGAGTGAAATCACTGCAGATCCTGCGGAAATTCCGAAGATCATCAATACCTATTCTGAAAATCTTTACTCACATAAGATGGAAAACACAAAAGAAATGGACAGATTCCTAGAAATGTATGAATTACCAAAGGTGATCAAGAAGATATGAAAATTCTAAATAACACAATATCAGTGATATAGAAGATGAAATTATAATCTTACCAACAAAGAAAAATTCAGGTCCTGACAAATTCATGACTGAATTCTACATGAAATTTAAAGAAGACTTAATGCTAATACTCCTCAAACACTTTAATGAAATTTAAAGTGAATGAATGCTCCCTAAATGATTCCTGGAGGCAAGTATTACTCTAAAACCAAAACCAGAGAAAGACCAAACCAAAAAAGAGAACTATAGGCCAATCTCCCTAATGAATCTCAAAGCAAAAACCTTCAATTAAATACTAGTGAACAGAATGCAACAAATCATTGAAAAGATTATATACCATGAATAAGTGGGATTCCTCCCAGGAATGCAGGGATGGTTCAACATATGAAAATCAATAAATGTAATACACCATATTGACAGAGCCAAAGACAAAAATCACAGGACCATCTCAATAGATGCACAAAAAGCTTTTGATATAGTCCAACACTCATTCATAATAAAAACCCTACATAAAATTGGAATAGATGGTCTTTACCTCAATCTGATAAAAATCACCTATGACAAACCAAAAGCCAACATCGTACAAAATGGACTAAAAGTCAAAACTTTCACTGTAAAATCAGGAACAAGACAAGGATATCCACTATTACAACTTCTACTTGATATAGTTATGAAAACATTAGTCAGAGCAATTAGGCAAGGAACAGAAATAAGGATAGGAAAGGAAGAAATTAAATTATCATCATTCACAGATGACATGGTACTTTACATAGAAGACCCCAAAACCTCCACCAGACTTCTAGATCAGTAATGTCTTAGTTACACTTTTCTCATTGTTGAGACAAAATACCTGAATCCCAAAATGAAGGAAGGAAAAGTTTATTTCTTACTGTTCCTGGAGGTTTCAGTCCATACTCAGCTGGCTCCAAGGCAGGGTGGCATGGCTGAGGGGCAGTTGTTCATGACAATGAATCAATCACAAATGCGAGATTCAGTCACCTCCATGACTGCATGAGGCTTGGGGGGGCCACCTAGACACAAACCATAGCAAGTACATTAGATGGATACATGTCAACACTTAAAAATCAATAGCATTCCTATTCACAAACAACAAACTCACTGAGGGAGAAATAAGAAATCAACACTCTTCACAATACCATCCAAAAAAATGAAATATTTAGGAATCAGTCTAACAAAAGAAGTAAAATAACTACACACTGAAAATTGCAGCACTCTGAAACAAAGAAATAGAACGGGAAATCAGTAAGTGGAAAGGTATCCCTTGTTCATGGGTAGGAGGAAACAGCATTTTGAAAATGGTCATACTCCCAAAACTGTTATACAGATTGAATGCAATCCTGATCCAAACATCATTAGCATACTTCACAGATCTGGAGAAAACATTCCTAGAATTCATTTGGAAACAGAAGAGATCTAGAATAGCAAAAGCTATCTTAGGCAACAAAGGGAAGGCAGGAGGCATCACAATCCCTGACTTGAAATTATGCTACAAAGCTCCTGTAATAAAATCAACATGGTAGTGACATAAAACAGACATGAAGATCAGTGGAACAGAATAGAAGATGCAGAAGCAAGTCCAAACACACTCAGTCATCTTATCTTTGAAAAAGGGCCAAACATGTTCACTGATAGAAAGTTAGCCTCTTTATTAAATGGTGTGGGAAAAACTGGCTTTCCACATACTGAAGACTAAAACTAGACACATGTCTATCACCATACACTCAACTTAAGTCAAAACAGATCACAAATCTTATTATCAAAATAGGTACACCAAGTCTATTGGAAGGGAAAGTAGGTAGACATCTAAAGACATATGGGTAGGCAAAGAGTTCATGAACAAAACCCAAACTACATGGGAAGTATTTCAAAATATCAACCACCAGGATCTCATCTTATTAAAATGTTATTACACCTCAAAAGAAATTACTGACAGGGTAAAAAAATCCAGAGTGGGAAAAAATTTTAGACAACTGTACCTTGCAAGGACATATATAGAACATATAAAGAATTGAATGAAATCAGACCCCCTCAAATTGAAAGAACCAATCCAAAAAATGGGCATCCAAGATAAATACACACTTTTCAGATGAAGAAGTACAAATAGCAATAAATATTTGAAAAAAATGTTCAACATCACTAGTCATTCGAGAAGTGAAAATTAAGACAACACTGGGATTCCATCTTATCCCTGAAAAAATGGCTACCATCAAGAAATGAACCAATAACAAATGCTGTTAGGGCTCTGGGGAAAAAGGAACTCCTCTCCAGTCTTTATGGGAGTGTAGACTGGTATAACCTTTGTGAAAATCAGTGTGTAGATTCCTCAACATACTAGGATTAGGGATCCCATTTGACCCATCTATTTCCGTTCTGGGTACTTTCCCAGAAGAATTAAAAATTCATACTACAGTGATATGTGTGTACCCATGTTTATAGTGGCACAGTTTATAATAAGTAAATCTTAGAAACAACCCAAATGCACATCAACTGAGGAATGAATAAAAAAGATATGATATTTTTATGTAATGGAATACTACTCAGCTATAAATAAGGATACACTCAAGATTTTTATATATAAATGGATGCAACATGAGACCATACCCATATGTGAAATACATCAGACTCACAAGTTTAAACATTTCATTGTCTCCCTAGTGTAAGAAACTGAAACAGTAAATAAGATCCAAAATTTACAATAGGTATTGTGAAAGAAGAAGTAACTGCTCAAAAGGAAGGAACAGTTTGGATGGGGGAAAGGAGAAAAGAAGGAAAGGAAAAGTAAAGAAAAAAATACACAAGATAGCTAAGATAATTATACTACTAATTTCTATCAGTTAATTAAAAAGAATGGTTTGTGCTTATATTGTTTGATCAGTTTTTCATGCCTTTATCTTGTTATCTGAACAACTACTTTGAAGATAACAGCACACAATATATTAACCATTGTTCATCTCCTATTATCTTGTTCTGAAATTCTTTATCATTGTTTTTGTTGTTTTTCCTCTTTTAAAAAAAAATTCCCATCATGGTGCAATGTTGGCATCAGCTGTACCAGTTTGTTTTTCTTTGCCACGTACAAGGACAATGTTGTATCTTATTTGAAATCCAAACATTTTACTATACAATTCTCTGTTTTGAAATTACAATATTTCCTTTGGAATTGTTGCTTTGCTCCTGAGCACAATTCCTATATTTGTCAACTTGAGCTTTGTTAGAAAATGTAACATCAGTTCAAAACCAGTAAACCAATTTTTAAATACCACATTCTGGTTAGTTTGGGAGATGGGAGCAACAAGTCTGTTCACAACATCATTTGATTTATTACTATATAAAGAAAAACCTTGTAGCTAAATTCTAGGATAAATGTCTAAATTGAAAGTGTAATGAGTCTTTGAACCTACAAGGGCATTAATTTTTATACTATGTTTTGAAGGTTTTGGGAAATTATATTTCCTGAAGCTATATTGACCATGAAATGCTAGTATATGTTTATTGTTAGTTGTGTATTCAGATGGTATACAAATTGCTTGACAATTACCTTCAAACCTCTCAAACTGCTAGCACATAGCAGTCAGATTTTTAGTTCTATTTTTTATTTCCAGTTTGGTTTTGTCATCAAACTTCAAACAATTTTGAAGGAAACTAAATATCCTCAGTGTCATGGATGTCCTACAAACCTCAAGCCTACCCCTTTTTTTTCCCCATAGGTATTTTACAATCCAACGATTACCAATGGAAAACCCTGCTAAGTATAGCAGACCCCATGGATGCTTCCAGTTCAGCTAGTGAGGTGTCATAATAAATACATGACCTTTGGTGCATACAGAAATTTCACTTCTGTTTCACCATTTGTGTACTTCATAATATCTTGTAGCAGTTTGTCTGCTACAATTTCCAAAATTTAATGGCGGTGCTGGCATTCTTTTCAATAGACTTCACCCCTGCCATATTCTCACTATACTTTTTGAGCCTAGTTCTAACAATGGGTCATTGCATTTGGTTTTGTTATCGGTTTGTACCATTCCTACTAGTCAAATATATATATGTATTGCTGTTTTCTTTGTCGTTTGAATCAAGGTGATCTGCATTCCTCAGGCCTATATAATTCAGCTTTTGCTCCATTACACTGTTACAGGAATTTTGGCTCTCACAGCCAATATCAAAGTCATTATCTTCTTTATCATCCATGCATGAATTATCTAGTGATTCAATTTTAATCACCTCCAAAACTTGCAAATCTGGTTTATCATGTGCCATTGTACTGAGTTGGGCTATTTAAAAAATCCTAAATGCACAGAAATTTAGCAATGAATATTTCATGCATAAAACTTTCCTGTTGCTGTTTGGATGTCCTGTACACAACTTGCCATTTGTTTGCCAAGTGCAGGAATGGATGGATGAGCTTCTGCTTTCCCTAGATGTAGCTGCTGTGAGTCACACCCACATTCCATGTATGATAAAATACATATTTACAGAATTGAACATTATGTGGGTAAGAATCCCAGTCTGGCACTTTTGTACATGTGCACACACCTTGCTGTTCATCATACCAAATGGGTAAACATAAAGATTGTTTCCTGTATCCTTCTTGCATAGCTATGGAGGCCCACAGGTGGCTACTATTATGCTAAAATACAAGTCTATAGTAGACAAGCATGTGATGTATCATTGTAACCTGATGTTATGCCCCTCGTGCTAGATGTACTTGGACATGAGAGAGTGCTTCTCTATGCTATTCACGTTTTGCCTCCACAGAGCTTTCAATCAGCATTCTCAGGGTTACTGACCTCATTAGTGATAAGATTCATCCTTATGCTGCCATATGGTTTTTGAAGGTATTCTTCTATAACCCTGAGGAACAGGATCTTCATTTCAACAGAGGCATAAGCTGTGTTGGCGGAGTAAGGCATTCTGTAGGGTCTTAATGAGCCATATGACATTAGAAATGTGGATCTCAACAATTCAAATATTCATCTAGAGTGTACTTCAAATCGTGACTGATCTCACTCCAAACAATTCAGTTAAAATGGTAAAAGGTTTAAAGAGTCACTTCACAAAAGAAGACATATAAATGATGTTTTCACTAGTAATCAAGGAATTATAAAGATTTTTGAAAACCGCTCTGAGATAACATTATGCAATAACAAAAATAGCTAGAATTAAAGGACTGGCAATATCAAACTTTTTCCAGAATGTGGTGAAACTAAAACTCTACAATAATGGTGGAAATGCTGTCATATCTACCTTGTAAAATGATGTAGCAATATTTTTATAAAGTTAAATATGAACTTACAACAACAATCTCAATCCAACTTATTTTGTACAAGGAAATAAAGGATTTGTCTGCTATATAAATATTTACAATAGAATTATTTATGGTAAAAAGTACATTGAAACAAATCCAAACATGCATTAACAAGTAAATCAGCAAAGAAATTGGGGCATATTTCTATTGTGTAATATTACTCAAAAATGAAATGAAAGATATTAACTTTCACAAAAATATGACTAAATCTTGAAACATTGTAAGTGAAAGCAAGCACAAAGGATTACACATGGAGTGTTTCATTCACATGAATTTCTGGTGCAGACTTATTGTGACAGGGAGGAGATATGTGGTTGCCTGGGGCTTGATTTTGGGAGAGGAGATGATCAACAAAGAGGGATCAGAAACATTTTATTTATTATTTATTTATTTTGGTGGAAAACTTTTTAAAACAGTGAAACTGTACCCTGCCTTTTTCTTTTTGTTAATTTTGAAATGAATAAAACCAAACAAAACAAAACAAAACAGAGCAAAGTCAAACAAACAAAGCAATGAACATGGTACATGACTTTTAAACAGGGTAAAAAGCAATTGGTAAGGCTACCATAATGCCTCTTGTTATCCGCAGTATACCTGCCCATACCATCAGGGATAAGTAAAATCAAACAAAATACAACAAACTGAAACAGTAGAAATAAAACAAAACATAACATAACAAAACAAACAAAGCAGAACAATGTAAGCAATACAGAATTTCAAGATATTAGCAAAACAGCATTGGCTACCATAATATTTGTTATCTTCAGAATAGTTGCCTACACCTTCAAACATATTACAATCAAACACACAGAATAGAGTAAAATCAATCAAAACAAACAATGAAAGCCATACAGGGTTTCTAAACAACATAACTGGAGATCCTTGATGGCTGCAATTATGTATTTTGTTATCTTTAAAATAGCTGTCCATGCCATCAAATATATTAAAATCAAACAAATCAGAATAAAATGAAACTAATCAGAACAATGCATACAATCTGAATTTCAAATCATGATAATAGATTAATAGTAGTCATTTCCTTCCTTTTTTAGATAATTCCTCCCCTTTGACTTTCCCAATATGTACTGTGCATTTTGGATCCCACTAACACCTTCAGTTTGTTATGGTATGGAGACAACACAAAATTCACCCTTGTGCCTCTCATCCATTACATCCATGAACACTATTACCAGTTGCCTCTATCTACCTACAAGAGCCTTGAGGTTATCTTCCTTTATAGCTGAGTAGGTTTCCACCCCATGAAATACCATGTCTTTCTTATCCTTTCTGCAATTAATGGGTAGGCTACTCCTATTTTTTTTTTTTCTGGCTCCCTGTCACATAAGGCATTGTTCTCTCTCCTTTGCCTTTCAGACTATGAATTTTCTTTCTAGCTAAATGTGTTTCTTGCATAGAGCATATTGATGGATCCTGTCTCCTGATCCACTATGCCTCTATTTCTTTCTATTAGTGCCTTGAGGCCCTCTTGCACTGCATTGTCTCTGCCATGCTATTTTCCTGCCATTGGCTCCCTATTTTTCCTCTCTATTCAATCGACTGACCCCACTTGATGGTCCCCCTCTGACATTGTTCCTGAGACTATGGTCCTTTTTCTCTCTCTCTCAAAT
>RJWT010011394.1:0-23341 GCA_004365215.1 Cuniculus paca
TTTTTTATTGGTTCTACTCTGTTTCTGTTTAGTTTGATTTTACTATATCTGAGGATATGGGTGGCTGTTTTGAGGACAGCGAGAGGCATTGTGGTGACCATTGTTTATTTCCTATTACCTTGTTTTGGAATCCTGTGTCACTTACACTGTCTTGTTTTGATTGGCTTTATTCTGTTTTGTTTTGCTTGGTTTTATTCTCTCTAAAATAAAATTTTTTAAAAAAAAGAAAAAATTAGCCAAAAATACATGAAAATGGTTGAAATTCACTAGTAACCAAAAACATGCAAATTAAAGTTATGAGTTATCATTTTTTTAATATCTTAAAAGTTAACTTCTAGTTTTGGACAGGAAATGAGATGAAACAGAGAAAAATCATCTGACAACAGGAATATAAGACTCCAAAGCTTGAAGCTATTTGGCAATATCTCTCAATAACCCTAAAAAGAACCCAGTATTTTGTATCAGTAATTCTAATCCTGGCTAATTTCTCAGTTGCAGATCTAGTAGATGAACACTAATGACAATGAATTTATAATGGTATACAGAAGTAGCAAAAAATAAAAATCCATTGAGGCATAGAAAAATAGCTAAAATGAAGTCTAAAATGGGAAATGGTTGAGTAATTCATGGTACACTGTGCTGCTGTCAGAAAATTATTTTTTAAGAATATTTAATAGGCAAGTAGTTACACATCATTTTACACAGGCTATAAAATGGTGAACATAGCACAATTTCAATCATTAGTCATGTTTCAAACTTTATACATACATCCACCCATATACATGCACCCATATATAAGACTACAAAAGTGCACTGAAATATTGAAACATTTCAATATAATTAAAGTCTGAATACTTTTATCATAATGGTAAATGTCTATATTTTCTAAAATTTCAGTCAGAATGAGAAATAATTTACCAAAATTTCATGAATTTTTTTTCTTTCATTTTCTGTTTTTTGTTGGTGTATATTTGCAATACATAATAATCACTTTCTGTTGTGAAATTGGCACATGTACATAGCACATCTTACTCATTTTTACTACCTCTTCTATTCCTTGTCTTCCATTTTCAAGGCTTTCTTTAACCTGGACAGGGGATCTGACCAAGTTCAATGCAAAACTTGTCAAATTCACTTTCTCACTGCCCTCCAAATCATGACTATTTCCTCCAAATCAAACCTTTATTCTACTTCATTCCCTCTATATACTCACAGTAACACAACTAGTTGAACAACGCTAAAGTTGGCACTTTAAGGAATCCAACCTCTGCTTGGAAACACATAAAAGAAATATTCCAACCATCAAAAGTAGTTATTTGACCTTGAAAGAAGCCCCAGTCTTTCCTTCACATCAAAAGAGGTTTTCTAATTCGCCACCCGTGGCTATACTGCTCAGAGCATGTCCATCCATTGCATTCCAACAGCTCTGCCAGCTCTCTTCTACCAGCCTCTACAGCTTTCCTCACTTTCTTCTGACTTCCCCCTTTCACTAAATACATTTAATCTCTTTGGCTATGTTTTCTCCCTATGCGCATCACCTTGTTTACCTGACTGTTCTCCAGATTCACTCCCCACGTGGGAAAATAAGAAACTCAGTTCTACCAATATCATAAGATGCAAGGTTGAAATGGTTGAACACTGTTAAGTGCCATACATGTGGTAGCTACTCCTCTCCCTTCTCTACATCCATTCAGCAAATATTACTAATATGTAATCAGCCCTCTGCCAACCCTTCTTTACCCACAACTGTAGAAATTATTCTTTGTTGTTTGTGGCACATACTTTCCATGACTCATCCTATCACTAAGTTCTATTTTACTTTCAAAATAGACATTAAGGCTTGCATGGCTCTTTTTGCCTATTAGCACAATCCTAAACTAAGACGCTATGATCTCTCATCTGGATTCCTGCAGTAACCCCTGACTCATTTTTCTAGTCATTCTTAACCCCTTTTTCTCACTACACAGAAGAAATCCTAGTATTTTTTCAAAAAGTCAATCAAAACTAATCAAGACCCAGAATCTCTAACCATATTTTAAAATTTTATTAGTGCATGTTACTGTTACATGAAGATGGGGCTTATTTGGGGCACTAGTTTCTTTAGCAGACATGGCGGGTATGGGTATTTGAATAATATACAGAAAATGAAGCTCTATCTAAAACCCTAATAGTGCAGAAGAGAAACTAGATTCCATGAAAAGGAACATTTATTTTCTAGAGAACTCAGTCTGTGCTAGTCTGTGCCTTTGGAAGAAAGAGGAAAGTCTGCTCAGAGCCCCTGCTGACACTCAGAGCTTGACCTTTCTCATTTGTTGTGTAAAGGACAGAAGATGCTTATCAAAATACTGCACCCAACATATTGAAAATGACAAATTGCATTTGCAATTTAACAAAAGGTATCTGAACACACCCATGTTACTTCTACTCCTGGTATTTACACTGCTAAAGATCAAACACCCAGCAGGCCCTGCACACGAGCTAAGTGCCTTGGCAGTTTCCTCCCATACCTAGGATACACTCTGACTCTCTTTAGTCCATCTGCAGTCTCTCCAGCCAACCTCCCCAACACGCAAAGCAAGAAACACAGGTGTTTGTATTTCTTGCCAGTTCAGCTCTTTCCCACACTCATGCTCTGCCCTTCCCTCTGCTGCACTCTTAAACTGAGAAGTTTCCACAGGGAATGGGCCATGTTGAAGCAAACAAGCCAAACTGGAGTGCGGGTTGACAGGAATGGATCTGCCTGAGGAGCTGAGGGGCCTCCTGGGAGAACACTCCTATCATAGCAGACAGGATACAGGCACTATAATGACTTCGGCCCAATAACATTACCCTCTGAAACAAAAACCTGATTCTGAGGACTTCTTGGGCCTGTAACCAGTATTTGTCTCATTCCAAGTCCATGGACTGGAAAATCTGTGATTTAAAGATTGTGTAAAATTAGTAATAGCTTTTATTCTTCTGGGAAAAAAAAGTTTCTATCTCTGCCTCTGTCTCTGTCTCTCTCTATGGATATAGATAGCCCATATATTATTCTTACATATATATTCAATTGGATTCCTACTATGTTAAATGCTGTCAGTCACTTAAACAGTACTCATTTCCCTCTTCCTCTTTGCTTAGTGAACTTTGATTTAGCCTAAAGTTATCACTTGGCAGGATAAAGACTTTTTTTCTCATTCTCCCTGGAAGTTCAGAGTCTGCATATGATAGACACATCTATGTCTAATGACACATGCGTGACATTTCTGGAAAAGATTATGCAGCTTGAGAAAAGGGTGAATGCATGTAACAAGGCCTTTCTCTCTATTCCATGTCTGGCTTCCCTGAATGTGGATTTGATGTCTGGATCTCCCGCAGCCACCTTCTAATCACGAAGCATTAAGTATGAAAGGAAGGGCAAGACATTCACAGAGATGCTGGCCAGACACCATCCAACCACCAAGCAATTCTATCAGATACTAATTTCTGATACTACATGAGAAAATAAAATGTTCTTGAAGCCCAGGTAGGTGCTGTGGCTTTTTTCTTTCATGAACTCTTACTGTTGTGTGACTCAATTCCCCACCAAAGCTGAAAGACCTTGAAGTTCCAAAGCCATGTGGTGGCTGTGAAGAGAAAAAACGTCTTCCATATTTGACATGTTAAGTGTAAACTATGAGACACTTGCCTCTACTCCTCCTTTCTGCATAAAGAGCAGTTCCAGGGCAGGCAGTGCAATACTGACAGCGAAGTTACTGAATTCTGGAAGCTGAGACTGTGACAGGGAACAGAAAGCAGAAGGTGCAGTTTACCCTCAGAGTCCATGACAGGTGAAGCAGTTTAATGAGCGTGACAATATCAGTGCCCCAAACCACATAAAGACCAGGGTGGTTCTAACTGTTGTTAATCAAACTCTTTGCTCTCGAAATACATGATGCATTTTACTCTTCACGTTTCCTGGGAACTGCCATGCAGATTGGTTTCTCAGTCCTAAGGACTAAGGAGGCTTTAAATAAAAGAAATTGTTCGTGCGTTTTTACTAAAACTCAAGAGCCTCTCTGTCCAACATGATAATGACTAGAGTCGGTGGCTATTTAAATTTAAATGAGTTAAATACAATTTAAAACTCAGCTCCTTGGTCACACTCATCTCAGGTGACCATTGGCACGCGTCCCTCACTGCAGGTAACACCACTGGGCAGAGACTGAGGCCATGCAGGCCTCACTGGGGAGCATCCGCAGCTGGTCTGAGGGTCACTTGACTGCATGCGCCACAGAGAGGAGACTTTTGTTAAAATTATACTACGCTGTATTTCTAAAGTGAAGAAACTGCCGGGTAATTTCAGAGCTCTTGATTCAGTTAAACATCACATAAAGCATGTTTTATTCACAAAATTGCTTGTACTTTTCATGGCCTCGAACGCTCAAACTACCTACAGCACATATTTTAATTTCTTCTCATTGTATTTCTATTTAAATTTTAGCCCAACCAATGATTTCTGCAATCTCATCTACTTATTAAAATCTCAGGCTTGTTCAAGAAAATGTTCTGTCAAGTGAAAATATTATTCTTACAGTCACCACGCATGGTTCAAGCAAGGACACTCACTCTTGCCCCTCTCTCGCCTCATTTCTCTTCTTTATCATGGGTAGCTGGTGTCCCATCCTCCTCTCCCAGTCTTCCAAAAGTGTCACTGTTGTCTGTCTTCTTCAGGAGAGAAGACACAGAAGGGAGAGAAGAGATTCTAACTCTGTGACTGTCAATCCACTGGAAATAAGCAGGGCTGTATTATCTGTGGTCTTTATTGTTGGAGTGATCCTGTTTTACAATATTTTCTTGGCACAGAGTTTATCCTGCATCTTGGAGGAGATTATATGGCATTCTGTTCAATTCTACCCTGGATGATAATCACATCATTAGCTTCCACTGTCAACACAGACTCCAACCCCTTCTTGGGCCTGTCATTCAGAGAAGCAGCTCTCTTGTCTACACTCACTGGGCAAGTTTGGGGCACCAAGCCCTCACTGGACTTCATGTTCCATCATCTAGAGCTACAGAAATAATAAAGATCCTCATCTACTCTGCACATGCCACAGGGCCATCCTTCCTAGCACATGACCCACACAGTCCCTCAAACCCTGGGATATGATCTATTCCAGTATAATTCCCACTTCAGAAACCTACAGACAAAGTAAACCCAAGTCCCTATGCTCAATTATACCTTCAAAGTGTCAGAAAATGAGTTCAGTACAGCCACCTTCAACTCCACACAATAAGTACATGTTATACTTACCGCATGAAAATTCTCTCCCTCTCTCGCTTCCTCCCTCCCACCCTTCTTTCATTTTTTACATCCCTATGGTAGAGAAAAGAGCATCAAATCACTTCTTAAATCACATTCCATAAATTACTGTCTTTATTTTCCATAGAACACTTTTGTCCTTATAATCTCTACTTCATTTGTTAACCAGAGTAGAAGGAAATATCTCAGTTAGCACATACTAGAGAAAAAACATGTTTCTTCCCACCTCAGCTCAGTCCACCATGGAAGTTTGGAACCTCAGGGCTCCAGATGCTCAGTTAAGGACCAAGAAAACCTCAGCAGCTCCCTGGAAGACAATGCAGTGGTTCTCTGAACCTCTCGTACACATCCTGTTCTCCCCCAAGGTGGAGAGTTTGAAGAATTGGAGACAGTGCCCTGTGCAGTTTGTCAGTAGCTTTACGGTACCAGGACACAATCGGTGTGAATCTCTGGCTTTCTATTCAGACTCCTCGCTTCGTAAGGGAGGTGGTTGCTGCACATTCAGATTTCGAGAAGAAGAAAGAAAGGACCTCACCAGCTGAATCCATTTCCTCTCCCAGAAACTCCCCACTTGGGTCTCATAGCCCGGAATGGCATGAGTCTTGTAGACACAGTGAGCTTCCGGAGATGTAGAAGCAACTGTGTTGTGACAGAGTGGCACCCCAAATCTGGGGAATTCTTTTGTTATCAAGACATATCCTTATGTTTACCTTCTATAAAAAAATCCTGAAGTACATCGACTGTATCTTCTCTTCAGAACATAAGATGGGAGGCTGATATTGTGGCTTCATGGTAGAGTGAGAGTTTGCCTAGTATGAGTAAAGAACTGAGTTCATCTCCATTACCAGAAAAAAAGTTTTCCCACACTCAGTTCCTGTGTGTCCCTCTGCAGTGCCTCCCTCCTATCTCCCATCCAAATCCATCAGCACTCCAGGACTCAATGACTATGAAATTTGGATATGTGTATGGCTGATAGTTTCTATTCCTTTCTATGTCTTATGATATATTTTAGTTGAAGAATGAACCTTTCAAATATGGCAACTCTGGGAATCAGATTTTCACTTCCACAGGGTTTACTTGCTTTTGCCACTTGTTGTAGCTGTTGTTCATTTGCTTAGTATTTTTAAATAAATCCTTCAAAGTTTGTATATGTCATGGGGAGCTACTGAAGTCTACACCTGGAGAGTTTAATGGCAAGCTCATAGTGGGACAGAGATTTCCTCAAATGTCAAGAATCAGTTGACCTTCCAGCTTTTGCCTGGTATGGTGTAGGGCCAATATTAAGTACACCTTGATGTTGAGGGGAAATGAGGGTGTCTCAGATAACCTGTCTGCAAGTTCCCCTCCCTACTGTACTTCCATAAAAAAGTCCCTGCTCAAACATCATTCCTGGCTGTGGGACCAATTATAGTTCCCCTACCACTGAGAAGGAGGATTCAGTTCCCTGCTGGCCCAGTGAAATATTCAAGAGTCCAGTCACACACTCCTGCAGGAACCAGGGGCTGCTCTACCCTCTAGTTAATTTAAAGGCTGCTTCTATAGTTCCTCCTTGTTCACTCACCCAGGTGCAAACATTGAGGCTCTGTGTGATATGTGTCTATTCTCTCAGGCCATGGTGTACGTGACTAATAAGATGCTGTCAACCTCAGCTGTCAAATGACTGGTATTGTGTGACCAGCCACACACATAACGCCAGGCTAGGAGTTTCTCCACCACCAATGGGGTACAGAGAAGGCAATACACACAGTGCACAAGTTGGGCACATCTTCAGCACTCAGCCAGAGAGTTTACAAGGGCAATCAGAGATGAGAACTAAGGTATGCACATAGGTCTGTGCACATGCACAATGCTTAAGATTACCTGACTCTATATAGAAGTATGTCGGAGCTCCTCTGGACAACTCATGCCTCAGTTTTTTCTTTCTAAGGTTTTTCATTGTTTACTGTTTGCTGCAACTGCTATACATCACCCTTATCAGCCCTTGTGTTGAACCATCCTACAAATAACCCTGAGAAAGACTTTAGCATCAGGCAAGTTCCAGGAGACCAGAAAAACAGAGTCTTTTAAGGAAATACTAAATATATCAAATAATGACCCCCTCTTTGGAAATGCATGCTTTAAATAGCCCCAATTCTCTTCTGCCCCATTTGACATGGAAATACAGGCTGTTACTTTTCAAGGTCACCACTGGGTGGAAAGCAGGCTAGGTTAACGTGTCACAAAATTTTTTCTAAGTTTCAACAATTTTTCTTGACACATAGTTGTTGTGGTCCTCTGGTTGATTTCCATAGTTCATAAAAAGTTTATTCTGATGATTTTTTCAGTTTCCTCATTGACTTTATGGAGTGTAAACTTTCGTTATTCCTTACTTCACCGTTTTCCCTGATATTATACTGGTTTTTCTGAATAACTGCTTATCTCTATCTCTGCTTTATGTTTCCAATATCTTTCTTTTATCTCTTTGAAAATCACATGCTTATTTTAATTTTTTCTTTTCTCTGCTCCATTAACTATTCCTCTAGAATAAGTACAAATATGTGCATCTCTTTTATTAATCCTTGTGTAACTCAGATCCTTGTTCTTACATATTTTAGTGAGTTCATATATCTCTGACAGAATCAATGCCCTTGGATGCTCAGATGAAGACATTGACCTTAGAACTACAATTTCCAAATGTACATGCATACACACAAGTGTGTACATAAAGAATTCCTTTAAACCCCTTTGAAATCTCTCTCTCTCTCTCTCTCTCTCTCTCTCTCTCTCTCTCTCTCTCTGTGTGTGTGTGTGTGTGTGTGTGTGTGTGTTACTAGAGATGGAACACTCAGGGCATTCTCCAGAATTTTTTAAAATTTTGAGACAGATTCTAAGTTGTCCATCTGGCCTTGAACTTGTGATCCTCTTGCTGTATGATTCTAGAGTGCTGGGGTTGCAGACATGTGCCACCATCTCTAGTTTAGAATTCTCATAGTTATATGGTAGGTTTGGAAAAAGCAAGGGAATCGAAAAAAGCCAGAGAGGTGAAAAGAATAGAGAGAAAGTGTGGTATTGCAGAAGCCAAGAATGTTTCAAAAAGAAGAGCTTGGTGATTTGAATCAAATTTTGGCACCAATTTCATTCAATCATTTGAATCTTGGCAATCAGTGGAGAGGTCCCTGCTCCTCTCCATCTGTACAGCAGGAAGAAACATGGGCACAACAAGCAAGAGCTACACATTCCTTTCTTCTCCTCTCCAAGCAAATTTACCTATTCTACAGCTGCCACAGTCCTGCCCTACCTTGGGAGGGACCACCAAGCAATCCACATACAAACAAACAAACTAACAAATGTCTGCCATTACCTTTACACACAAAGCAAAATATGAAACTTTTCCCAGAAGTTAGTAAAGTCTTGGCTGCCTTCTTGGCAAGCTAACCATCAGGAACATTCTTCTTAGGAAGAGAGTCTACCCCAGGAGAAGAGTTCAGTTCTCTCCACCAACTCACAGTCAGGTAGAAGCGGAGAAATAGAAAAACAAACAGCCTTATGGTTCCCACACCTTGTCTCTCCAGGTTTGCGGTTCCCCAGTATTTGATTCAAATAGATGAACATATGTGTGTATATGTGTTTACTTTATGTGTATTGTATATAGAAAGACATTTTAAAGAAAACAGAATGTAGAGAGTAACATAATTATGCTCGTTTTTAATATATTGAAGACAAGCAAATCCATTTATCAACGAAAGGTACTGGGTAAGTTGAAACTGTACTAGAAGTATGGTTCAGTGTCCACACCAAAGAGCCGGAAGAAAAAACAGGAAAGGAAAAGAAAAAGAGATGAGACTGTAAGATGACTTATTTAAATACATATTTATATATAATATATGTACAGTATTTATATATAATATATGAATTAGATATAAATATATGTTATCACTTGATCTGCTACTTATATTTGTGTTTTGGAATTTCTTGATAGTGGAAAGAATAGGTCTTTAGTGAAAAAGCACAAATGTCATGCATAAATAATACATGTCTGTTCTTCACCCTTTTCCTGGGCATACAGACAGCTCCTCCAACTGTTGGAGTCTCCCACAGTGAAGTGGTGAGTGTCTTTTGTATGCTAATGAGAAGCCTGGTGGCTGGGAACCCTTAGGCAGCTTCAAGATGACAGCTGGCCACCAGAAAGACCCAGAGAAGACTAGGCAATAGGAACTCTTAGCTCCACTCCTCAATCTCCAGGGAAAAAAGGGTAGCTGAAGGTTGAATTGATCACAAATGGCCAGTCAATCGTGCCTGTGTGGCAGTTTCCAAATATTTAAAAAGACAGTGATCAGGGAGCTTCTGGAGAGCTAAGCAGTTGGAGGGTCTCAAAATATTTTGCACCCAGAAGGCTTGGAATAGGACTTTTCCTATGTCATTTTCTTTTCCTCCCTTCAGTTAGCAGTTATTGAAATAGCTATTACTGAGCACCTACTATATGTTAAGCAGTATACTAACTCCTAGGAAAGACATACCTTATTGAATCATTACACAACTGTGGAGACCTGTATTCATCTGGCTCTGAGACCGAACATCTCTAAATTTTATGCTCTGAGAGTCTCTTTTGCCTCAACCTTGCCCCAGCCTCTCTGGAGGAAATGAAATTCGACAAAAACAGCACCACATTTCTCAGTCCCTCAGATCCTGCATGCAGTCTAGGTTTTGCCAATTGGATACACCTGAATGACACAGAAGATGGATGTGAGCAGAAGTCATCTTCCTGTTGTTATTTATATTGGCAGGTAAAGACCTGAAAATATGAGAATCAAGATGCAGGAGTGGCAGCCAGATGTGATATTCCAGTGTCCAGTCCCCAGTTTCATGAGTTTCAGGGGACATTTGGACAAAGGCAGGATAAAGGCAAGGAACAGCTTTCTGATCCCTGGATTACAACTGTGATACTGTGTCCTTGAACTTGATGATTCCAACCCTTGACTCCATTCCTGCAGAAATTACTATAATTTTGAAGCATGTAATTTTGCATGTTTTGCTCCTTTGAGCTTAAAATACACATAGTGATTTCTGTTTCATGCCCTGAAACCTGACAGCAACCATGGCTAAAGAATGATACTGGTATTTGATTTTTTGTTTTGCTGTAATAGACACATCAAATCCCAGGCCAAAACAGAGTCCAGTCTTTCCCATCCAAAGTCACTCTATTATCCTGAGTCAAAATAACCCTGGAGTGAGGGGTCGAGTGATGCTAGCATGTGCTTTGCTTTCGATTTAAAGCAGATCTGAGCAATGGTACATCTTTATTGATCTAGTCAGATCACCCTCGAAACCTCTCTCTGCCTCCATCACCAGTGCTACGGGTACTTTTCCAAACTACTGATCCTGCATCTTCCTGACCAATCATTTCCTTCCTGCCTAGTAGGGTAAGCTGTGAACTCGTTCTCCTGAAAACCTTACCCTGCACCTGATACTGTCTGTCCCTCATGATTTAAACTCTGTCCATTCACTATGTCCACCATGCTCCCCTCTGCACACCCTTGCCTTTATCCTGCCAATCTTCATATGGAGGTAGTAACATTACCCTTTGCAATTTTTGATTTGGGAAGGTAAAGCACCAGAAATTTGGAATAACTCTTGTCACTTGGAATAAGTGTTACGTTTCCAAGACTTTGGCCTTCTCTCAGCAGGGCATTTCTAACACTCCAGGACAGCTTAATCATACCCCTAAGGATGCCTCCCTGCTGTTTAATGTGAAGCTTTCCTCATCGGCAGTGCCAGGAGCAGGGTGAACTGTAGGCACCCAAGGGCTTGGAGATGTTTGAGTTGTCAAGCTCAGCTCCTGGAAAGCTGTTCCTTGCCTCTGAGGAAATTTGGCTCTGATTAAATTAAGCTGCCACCAGGTGGACAGGGGAGGCTTAGTTAAAACATTTTATTCTCTATAGCAAGACTCCCTCTAAGTGCAATCAAATAGAGAATGTAGCTTGACTTACACTTAATTTTGTTTTTAAAATAAACAAAAGGAGAGAAGAAATAGTAGTTCAGCATATTTCTTAACCAGAATTAAGAATTATAAAATATAAGTTACTCATGTGTTTCATCAAAATTTATTGAATGTCTACTATGTGAAAAATGATTGCCAGGGAATTAGCAATAGGATAGAGAACATGACAAAATACCTGACTTCACAGAGCTTATATTTTAGGATGCAAAACAAGTGATAAAAAAACACATATGTATCATATACAATTTTATGTGTAGAAATATGATAAAGAAAAATACATGTAGCCTCAGCATTCCCAAGTACCACCAGTCTATAAAGACAGATAAAATAATAATAAAGCAAATTTTACTGACTCTCTTCTCTGTCAATCTAACTCTGTTCCTCCATGGAGTTTCCCCTATCCCCAAATCCGAAGCGTTAGTGGAATTGTCAGGAAATACCTGATAAATGCTTGCATATGTTCCAGACAGTAATTTCATTCAGCCACCATGATTCACACCAGCAACAATTAATATTCATTCTGAGTATCAACACTTGCCAGGAACCTTTGCCTCCACTGTACACAACTGCTTTCATGACTTCCTATTCATTCATTCATTCATTCATTCAACAAAAAGTGTTGAACACCCTCTTTGATCCTTTAGGGAACAAGGTAATGCTGGCTATGTCCTTATAAAATTTATTACCTTGCAAGGAAGAAAGTCATGGCAAAAGAGTTATAACTGTGAGTGTGGCTTAAATGAAAGTAAAGAATACCATGGAATCATATAACAGGAAAAGGTAAGGAGGACAGACATTCATAGGACAAGCTCCTGCCGAGCTTATGTGCAGACTGAGACTTAAAGGACTAATAGAAGGTTAATTAGGTGAAGAGTAAATAGAATGCTTTTTTCTTTGGAGGGTATACTGTCCTCAGCAATCCTGAGATGCGATGCATTCCTGGTAGAGCATTTCTTATCCTATACCTTTACCAATGTCCGAAACATCCACAGCATGAACATTGAGACTACAAGAAGTAACAGAGACTGTATAAAATCTTTTACCTAAAACATCTAAAAAAAATATAAATACATGAAATGGTTATGTAGACATTTGATATCAAAAATAAAGGGGAAGTGGTTACTGAGAGAAGAGAAATCAATAAAGTTAGTCCTATCGTTACCCCACCCTATTTTTTGGACAGAGTTCTAGGTCACAGCACAAGAACAGGGAATCTCAGTAGAAATGGGGTGCAGCTCCCCTTTGAATTGAGGAGACAGAGTTAAGACTCCAGAGATTAAGGGAGATAGAATTCAGTACAATGAGGGCACAGTTGAACAGAAAGAACTCTGGAGATCTGCAGAGAATTCTTCTAAATTATCAACAAATGCATGGAAGGAAGCCATGTAAGACCAAAAGGAGCCAACCAAATAGACTGGAAAGAATAAAACATGTGGCTCACATAGGGCTGTAAAGAGTGCCTATTTCCCTCTGCATTAACGGAAAATGTTATAATTCATTATGCATTGAGGATTCAGAAGTCTTTTACCTAAGAAGTACTTTAAAAATATCAGCCTCAGATTAAACGCTCCTGTGATCTCATGTAAAACAGTTTAAACATGAGACCTGAACAGATCAAATTTTTACAAGTATTTTGAATTCTTCCAAGAATAAAATTCAAGAATAATGATAGGAATACAAAAGTATCAAGTACCCAACAAGACAAAGTTTGTAATGTCTGACACCTAGTCAGGCACATGAAGAAGCAATTACACAATGTATAATTGAAAAAAATTTAATAAATCAAAACTGACTCCAAAATGAAAATATAGTACAATTAGTAAACAAAGATATTAAAACTGGATTTTCAGTATCATATCTGCTTAAGAAATAAGACATAAATTTTAACATGTTAAGTAGGGACCTGAAACATATTTTTTAAATACTTGAATTAAACGGCTAGAGATGAAAACTGTATTTTCTAAAATAAAGATTATCAGAGTTAAGTACATTGTAAAAACAGTATTCCAAATGAAAAACAGAGACACGCCTGGGGAAATAAGCATCAGTGAATTTCAGGAAATGTTTATGTGGTGCGATATATGTATAATTGGAGGTAGTAAAGAGGAAGACATAGAAACAAAATAAGAGCTAAAATTTTTCCAAAGTTTATGAAAAATAATTCCACACATCCAGGAATCCCAACAAATCACAAGCACAATCAATATGAAGAACATTGTAAGTTAAATTGATTTGAATTAATGACACGAACAGAAAAAGCACAATGCATGCAAAAACAAACCAAAGCCAAGTGTTGCAGTGCACACCTGCAATCCCAGTGCTCTGGAGGCTGAGGCAAAAGGATCACTGTAAGTTTGAGGCCAGCCTGGGCTACGAAGTGAGTTCAAAGCCAACCTGAACTGCAAAGTGAGACCGTGTCTCAAAAAGACAAAAAATAAAAAAAGAACAAAGGATTAGAACACATTATCCATTAAAAATAGTGCAAACAAAAAATTCTTTAAAATATGCAAAGACAAAAAGTCATATTACAATTCTCTAGCCAGTGAAAATATCTTTCAAAACTAACTTTGAAATATAAACATTTTCAGACAAAAAATGCTAAATTAGTACATGATTTTTTCTACAAGAAATATTAAATTTCTTGTAGCAATAAAAATGTATAAAATATATGATGATAATCCCAATCTACACAAGGGAATAATAACAACAGAAATGAAAACTATTGTTCTGCTTTGTGCTGCAATGTCCCCCTAAAACCTCATGCAGTCATAGAGTTTTCTCAGAGGTGGCTGAATCTAAAGTATGCAATCGATTTGTAGTGCAATGCTGATTAAAGGTGGGTGACTGCTGCATCAGTCCACTGATTGGATTGGCACCATCCTAATCCCGGTAGACTGGATTCAATATAAGGGACAGAAAGAGACTTTTCTGGCTCTTGCTTGTTGCTTTTGCTGTCTTCCACCACCATGACCTATTGTCCCTTTGCTGCACCACCTGCCTTGGAGCCAGTTGATTATGGACTGAAAACTCCACAAATTGTGACCTAAATAAACCTTTCTTTCTTTAACTTTGGGTGTCCAGCATTTTGTTTCAGTAACAAGAAAAAAGAAACCAAGACAGCTAGGTAGGAAAAAAAGTCTTAACATACACTGTTTAATTAGTTTTTCTCATGTTAAAGAAAAAAACAATAAAAACAATGGCACAAAATTTCAAAATATGACTGTGGAAGAATAACAATGTCTAGTACATTGTGTATTGTCTTCAAAGTTGCACATGTTACAAGATACAGACATGAAAAATTGAACAAACAATATAGTCACAAAACTTTCTTTTCAATGAATGAATAGCAATTAGTAGTATAACTATCTTATTTTTGTGTGTGTATATATATATATATATATATATATATATATATATATATTCCTTTTACCTTCTGATATAGCTCAGTGGCACAGCACCTGCCTGGCAAGCATGAGGTCATGAGTTTGATTGCTGGTACAAAAAAAAAAAAAAAAAGAAAGAAAGAAAGAAAGAGAAAAAAACAGGACTTTTAATTAGTTTAAAGCAAATTTACTGTTTCAATAAAAAGCAATGACAATATCTCATGGGGTTTATAAAATATGAGACTATGAAGTAAATCAACAATGGTACAAGGTAGAAAGAAAAAAATAAAAATATACTGCTATATGATTCTTTAGAGTATAATTGAAGTAATATATTATTGCAGAAAGTAATTTGCAACTAGTTAAAGGTTAATATTATAATGTAACTAAGTAACACAACAATATACATAACCAGTAAGTTACAAACAAGTTAAGATGAAATTGTAAGACATTTACTAAAAGGAAGGCATAAAAATGTTAAAATGGGAACAAGCAACAAAATGGCCAAATAGAAAACAAATGGCAGATTTAAATCCAGACATCAATATTACATTAATTTTACCTGATCTAAACACTGTCAACCAAAAAGGCAAGGCTTCCAAATTGGAATGAGGAAGGAAGAAGAAGGGAAGGAGGGGAGATGGGACGGGAAGGGAAAGAAGAAAGGAAAGAGAGAAACAGAAAGAGGAGTTGAGAGGAAAGGAGAGAAGAGGGGAGGGAGGGGGAGGAGAAGAGACTGAGATGGCAGAGCAGTAAACACCAACAAATCAGCCTCTGCAAGATTCAGAATTTAGACACTGGAAAATAACAATTTGAGGAAGTAAAGATGGAGGGAGTTGGATTCCAGGGAAAACTGGAGTCTACAGGGAAACTAAAGAGACAGAACACAATATGGAAAAGAAAAGAGTAAGCTGTACTTTGCCCCTGCTCCTTGTTTGTGGCATGTGAGAAAAGGAAGACTGAATCTACAGAGGCACAGTAAAGCATGTGAGTCCAGAGGTCTTCAGGGAGAAATGCACCAGTAGAACAGAACAGCAGATACTCTGTGCTACAGCAGCTGATGAACGAGTGACTCCAGCTCAAACGCCTACCGTGTCCTCAGGAGAAAGTACTTAATTAAACACCATTCCAGGGAGGGGCCTACTGAACTCGGGACTCAGAGCAACTGTGGGTTGGCTCCATTTCAGGGTTCCCAGAGTTATACTCCCACAGCGACTTGGTGAGGGACAGCCATGGGAGACGTGTAATCAGGGAGCCATGGTAAGGCCAGCAAGAGATATCCGGAGTGTTTTCATCTAAATGCCCCAGGCTTCACCCTCGTATCTAGAGGCCAGGTTTAGCCTGAATCTCCATGGATTTGAAAGCCCCAGAATTAAAACCCCTACCTTAACCCTGCTGCTTGCTTGTTGGTAACAATATCCAGCATAGACCTGGGTTCTCACTGCCTTCTTTATTTACTAGTAAGAGCAGGGACAAGTCTTGAATCAGACACTGCCCCAAAACTACTGAGGTTGGAAGATAACCACACATTTAAAAACACAAAGAAATTTCTTTTTTTAATTTATTATTTGTTTGGGTTTTCTGGCACAATAGAGAAGCAGAAAAAAGAAAAACAGGCCTTTACTGAGGACATGGAGAAGAGCGCATAACTCATGGGGTTAGGCATTCTCCGCTGCTGGATACAGAGGAAGCTGGGGGTTATGTGACCTCTGACCAGAAGTGGCGCTTGGGGTGGGCATTGATGACGCAAGAGGAACTGATTGGAATTCTCTTCTTGCTCACAGGAAAGAGGAAGTTGTAATCAGGGCTGAAGGGGAAGGAGGAGGAAGTAGTCATCAGGGTAAGTGCCATTTTTGCTTTGGCCCTCTGCCATGTTAGACCACCACCATGATGTCCAGTAATTTATACTAGGGCAGAAACCTTTCATTATTGTTCTTCACTTTTGGCTTTTTTGTTTTTGTTCATTTGGTTGACTGATTTTTGTTTGTTTGTTTTTGTTTTTGTGAGCTGGTATTTAATTTGGGGGGTTTTTCTTTTTCTCTTCTTTCCTTCCTCCTTTCTTATTCACTAGTTTCCTGAGGCTTGGGTAATGTTTCTTTGTGTTTCTGCCTTACTTCTAATCTATTTTTCTTATTTTGTTCCTCTATTTGTTCCTCTTCTCCCTTTTGATTTTTCTCCCCTTAATTATTTTTCTCTTATTTTCACTCTGTATAATTTCTTTTTTCTCCTTTTTCTTTTATCTTCTATTTCTTCCAGTTTTTGTCTTACCTTTACCTAATTCTACAGACATTCTTCTACTCCAGTGAGATCCTTTGTATCATTTCTCTCTTCTTCTCATATCAGAGTTTAAAGTTTCAAAGTTTTTTTGAATTCTCACGTTTCCAAATCCTATGTCTTTATAATCATAAGGCTTTTAATCATAAAGCTTTATCTTTCTATGTTTAATGCTGTAAAATTACTGTTGAATTCTTTTCTAACATTAGTGAAGACAGCTGTTGCATTTAGTATATATTATCTGTAAGTCAGTATCTGGATTGCCTTGATGTTTACATCATAATTGCTGATTTCTTTTCTAGGATTAAGGGTGGTACATAATTGATGCTTTTGCTATGTTACTATCTCATTTGTTTTGGGTAATACTAATGTAGTTTATTCACTTAACACTAACTGGGTCACATAATTGTCACTATTTCTCTGTAAGCCATCCCTCAGATTGCCTTTGTGACATCAACAATACTAAAGTGCATTCCCAGAGAACTTAGTTACTGGGCTGACTATGCTACATTCTCCTCTCCCAAAATAACCAAACTGTTCATATCCTAGGGCTGTGGCAAAGGATTATAGTTAGCTGTGTCCAAATTACAATACTGAAAAACAACTAAGGAGATCTCTATATTAGCAAGAAGGTCTTAAGATTATAAGCATCCACAAATCACAGCACAAACCAAAACAAATGAAAAGGCAAACAAACAAGTAAAAACAATAGAAACATGAGAAGCAAAGACAATAAATCCTTACCAAACTTCCCAATTCCCCTGAAACTAATCAAGGGGAAACTGAGAGGAAGAATAGTATAAGCCACACACCAAAATTACTTGAAAGCATAGCAAAGGAGGTTAGAAAACAGCTCAAAGAGATAGTTGGGGCCAGGGATGTAGCTCACTGGCATAAGTGCCTGCCTGGCAAGCACAAGGTCATGAGTTCAATCCCCAGTAGAAAAAAAGTAATAATAATAAGAGATAGACAGAGAGATTTGGGAGGATAAGAAATAATATAACTAAACAGATAATGGAAGTAATAACCAAAAAGACACAGGAGATTTAAGAAGACACTGATAAAAAGCTAGATAAACTAAGCAAAATGATACAGAACATGAATGACTGATTTACCAAAAAATTACGGTCAATGAAAAGATTTAAGTCAGAAATCCAGGAGACCAAAAATCACATCAAAAGGATGGGCAGCAGAATGACCAATGTGAAGACAGAATTTGAGAAATAGAAGACAATGATGCCTTCAAAGACCAACTACTCAAAGACACCTTAAAAACAACAAGAGAGCATGAAAAATGGATCTGATAACTACTAGAAGTAACCTAAGAATAGCTGGAATAAGAGAAAAATCATAAGACCATACAGATGGCATTAAAAAATCTGTTAATGGAAATAATGGCAGAAAATTTCTGAAATATAGGGAAAGAAATAGATAGGATGGTAAGGTACATAGACTCCTAAATAGCCATACCCAAAAAAGAACCTCTCCATGCCACATTGCACTTAAAAGCATACCAGAAATTCATCACAGGAATGAAATCTTAAAAGCTTTTAGAGAAAGGCAACAAATCACACACAAAGGTAAACACATTAGAATTACACTGGACTTCTCTACACAAACCTCAAAGGACAGGAGGGCTTGGAGCAAAGTATTTCAAGCCTAAGAAATAACATCTTCCAACCTCAATTTATGTATCTTGTGAAACTTTCATTTAAAGTTGGTGAATAAATAAGGTATTTCCATGATACAGAGAACCTCAAGAAATTTATGACCACAAATCCAACATCACAAAATAGTCTCAACAATGTTCTGGAAAGAAACAATGAAGACAACAATGCTAATAAATCAAAAAGGATGAACACACCTAGTGGGATAAGCAGCTATGCAAAAGGGGGGAAATATGAGGAAATCAGAAACAGGAAAATAATGCAATGACAGGAATAAGCCAACACCTCTCAATAATAACTTTCAGTGAGGATGTTCTCAATTCCCCAATCAAAAGACACAGGTTGCTAGAATGGATCAAGAAAGAAAGCTCAAAAACATGCAGCATACAAGAAACACATTTAATTTAAAAAGATACCCACGGATTAAAAATCAAAGGATGAAAAACAATATTCCATGCAAGGAGAATATGGACAAAAGCAAGGGTTGCTATACTAATTTCAGATAAAGTGGATTTCAAGACAAGACTGATCAGAAGAGATAAAGTCATTACATACCGGTTAAGGGAACAATTCAACAAGAAAAGTTAACAATTATAAACACATGACACTAAATACCAGCATACCCAACTTCATAAAACAAACACTAATGGAATTTAGAAAAAAATAAACATGAACACAACTGTAATGAGGGACATGATACCCTACCATCGCAAATGAACAGATCCAGAAAAAAATGTCAAAGAAATAGCAGAGTTGAACCAAACCTTCAAAGAAAAAAAAGCCCAGATTTCATACACATCTACAGTGTTCTACGCAATGACAACAGAATACATATTCTTCTCAGCCACACATGAACTGTTTCTCCAAAACAGGCCCCATGCTAGCTCATAAAGCATTGTGTAAGTAAATACCAAAGAATTGAAATTACCTAAAATATATTATCTAATCACAGTGCAATGAAACTAGGAATCAGTGTCAAAAGACACCATAGAAACTATACCAACAAATGGAAATTAAATAATATCTATTGGATAATCAGTGGGTCACAGAAGAAATTAAAGAAATTAGACAGTTGCTACAATCAAAACATAACCAGTATAACATACTGGACCCTATAGGACATAGTGAAAGCAGTCCAATGAGAAAAATTTATAGCCATGAATTCCCACATTGGAATAACAGAACAAACTCAAATAAACAACCTAATGATGTACCTCAAGTTTCTAGAAAAACAAAAACAATACTAACCCAAAGTACAAGGAAAGAAATTGTAAAGATTGGGACAGAAATTAACGAAATTGAACCAAAAAATTTTACAAAGAATCAATGAATCAAAGATTTGGTTTTTTGAAAGAGTAAACAAAATAGGTAATCTTAGATTAATAATAAGGGCAAAAAGACCCAAATTCATGCAACTGGAAATGAAAAATGCAGTATCAACAGATTCTGCAGAAGTCCAGATTATCAGTAAATAATTTGATAATCTGTACTCTAATAAAATGGAAAATTCAGGAGAAATGGATAAATTCCTAGATACATGTGAACTACCCAAACTAAACGAAGAGGATATAAAATCCTGAATAAGCCAGTATCAGTCAGTTAAATTGAAATAGTTTATTAAAATTACCAACTAAGAAAATCCCAGGTCTCCATGGATTCGCTGTTCCAATCTGCAAGAACTTTAGAAAAGATCTAACACCACTACTCCTCAAACTCTTTAATTAAATCAAAAGGAAAGTAATACTACCAAAGTCATTCTTGGAAGCAAGCATTACCCTGATTCCAAAACCATAAAAGGACCCAATCAAAAAAGAACTACATGCCAACTCATTAACATAGAAACAAAACTCTTCAATAAGATATTAGCAAACAGAATGAAGCAAATCTTCAAGATCGTATGTCATGACCAAGGAGGGTTCATTCCAGGGATGCAGGAATGTTTCAACATATGCAAATCAGTAAACGTAATGCACCCTATAAACAGAGGCAAGGACAAAAATCACATGATTATCCCAAAAGATACAGAAAAAGTATTTGACAAAATCCAAAATCCATCAGGATAAAAACCCTGAAGAAAATAGGAATAGAAGATCTTTATCTCAATATGATAAAAGGCACCAATGACATCCATGGGCCTAGAATGACCAACATCATATTAAATGGAGAGAAGTTGAAAATATTCCCTCTAAAATCAGGAACAAGAAAGGGATGTCTGCTAACACCACTCCTGTTCAATATGGTTCTCAAAATAGTAGCCAGAGCAATTAGAAAAGAGAAAGAAGTAAAAGGGATATGAAAAAGGAAGGAGGAAGTAAATATCATTATTCACAGATGACATGATCGTCTACATGGAAGACCCCCAGAACTCCACTAAAAGACACCTAGAACTAATAACCAAATTCAGTAACATAGTAGGATACAAAGTTAACACTCAAAAATCAATAATGTTTCAGCACAACAATAACAAATTCACTGAGAGAGAAATTAAGAAAAACTCATAACAATGTTTCAGTCAATTGAATCCAACAGTCTATAAAAATGGGATAATAAATCATGGCCATGATAGGTTCACTCAAAAATCAATTACTTTAATTCACTATTAAAACAGAATTTTTAAAAAGAATATCCAAATAAAGTTAGAAAAATACTTGAGAAATATCATCACGATCTGGTAAAATTTTTCAACACACTAGAGTAGAAAGAATCTTTTTCAACCTAATATAAGACATCCATGATAAAGCTAAAGCCAACATTTTGTTTAATGGTGAAAGACTAATGTTTTCCTTTGAAATCAGAAAAAAGTCATGAATTTTCACTCACCACTTATATTCAACATCATACTGGAGGCACTAGAAAATGCAATGAGGCAGGAGAAAAAGCAAAAACTCAATTAGGTTCAAAATTGAAGAATGAAATTGTTTGATACACAAAAACATAATTGACTGGGTAGACAATCTGATGGAGTTTACATAAAAACTACTAGAATTGGTAAAAGAATAATTGAATATTTCAATGTTGTAATATACAAGCCAAATACACAAAAATCAATCTTGGGGAATGCGAGTATAGCTCAGTGGTAGAGCACTTGCCTAGCATGTATAATGCATGAGTTCAGTCCCCAGTAGCATGAGAAAGGAAAAGAATCAAACATATTCTCAGCGACTTTTCTCATTGCTAGGACAAAATACCCAACACTCACAACTTAAGGAAGGAGAGGTTTATTTTGGTTCATAGTTTGTAGAGGTTTCAGTGCATAGTAGGCTGGCTCTTAGGCAGGGTGGGATAGCAGAGAGGAGAGCTGCATAATGACCAAAATGCCGAATTCAATAAATAAGCCAAAAAGGGAGAGAGAACCTGCCTCTTCTGTCATAACATTTAGGGGAATACTTAGACATAAATCCTAACACACACACACACACACACACACACACACACACACAGAGTAAAACAAGAAAAAATAGAATTTAAAATTACAACATCATCATTCATAATAGCCTTAAAAGTAAATTTAAAAAATTTTTTAAATAAATAATACCTAAACATATGTCTGAAAAAAATTTGTAAGATCCAAACACTGAAAGCTACAAAATATTGCTGAGAGAAATTAAAGAAAATTCAAACTAATTGTCAGGCATATACTATGTTTATGAATCAGAGGACTAAATATTATTTAGAAGTCAATTTTCCCACATTATCTCTAAATTTAATTCAATCACAATTAAAGTTCCACCAGACTTCGAAGAAACTGGCAAGGTGATTGTAAAATTCATATGGAAAAGCAAAGGCCCTGGAATAGCCAAAAACACTTTGAAAAAGAAGAACAAAGTTGAAAACTGTACTACCTGTCTTGAAGAGTTATTTTAAAGCCAAAGAAAACACAATAGTGTGATACTGTTGTCAAGAATAATAGATAACAAAAACAGAAATAAGTGTGTAGAAATAAAGCCATGCATATCTTTTCAGTTGATTTTTGCCAAAAGCACAAAAGCAATAGATGCAAGATTATCTTTTCAAATGATTTGTTGGAACCACTGGATATCCATATAAAAAAATTTAAAATATAATACATATATTTCACCATGTACAAAAATTAACTAAAGATGGATAATCCAGTTAAATGTAAAACTACAAAACTTCCAGATAAAAACATTGGGAAATCTTTGTGAACTTTAGGCAAAGATTTCTTAGATATAGCACGAAGTGCTATACATACAAAAAAAGGTAAACTGAATGTTTATTAAAATTAAAAATTTTGCTCTGAAAAAAATACTGTTAAGAATGAAAAGATATCAAGTTTTTGACCAGGAGAAAATATTTGCAAATTACATTTCAAACAAAGAATATGTACCTAGAATATACAAAGAAATTTTAATACTAAGTAACAAATGAAGACTTTAAAAAGAAACAACCCAATAGAAAAATAGGCAAAAGACCTAAATAAGCACTTCCAAAATGATAGTTAGATGACAAATAAACACAGGAAAGGAGGCTCACACAATTGGTAAGTAGGGAAACACCATAAGCTATAGCTGCACAGCTATCAAAATGTCTAAAATTAAAAGAACTTACTATGCCATGTGATATTGAGAGCATGAGGAAAATGGAACTCTCATACACTGTCATCAGGAATATTAAAAAGTAGAAACTCTTTAGAAAAGGCCACTTCTGGGCTGGGGATCTAGTTCAGTGGTCTAAGCGCCTGCCCGGCAAGCGTAAGGTCATGAGTTCAATCCCCAGTGCTGCAAAAAAAAAAAAAAAA
>RJWT010011395.1:0-23335 GCA_004365215.1 Cuniculus paca
GGAAAATAGCATGGCAGAGACAATGCAGTGCAAGAGGGCCTCAAGGCACTAATAGAAAGAAAAAGAGGCATAGTGGATCAGGAGACAGGATCCATCAATATGCTCTATGCAAGAAACACATTTAGCTAGAAAGAAAATTCATAGTCTGAAAGTCAAAGGAGAGAGAACAATGCCCTATGTGACAGGGAGCCAGAGGGGGAAAAAAATAAATAATAGGGGTAGCCTGCCCATTAATTGCAGAATGGATAAGAAAGACATGGAATTTCATGGGGTGGAAACCTACTCAGCTACAAAGGAAGATAACCTCAAGGCTCTTGTAGGTAGATAGAGGCAACTGGTAATAGTGCTCATGGATGTAATGGACCAGAGTCACAAGGGTGAATGTTGTGTTGTCTCCATAACATAACAACCTAAAGGTGTTAGTGGGATCCAAAATGCATAATACATATTGGGAAAGTCAAAGGGGAGGAATTATCTAAAAAGGGAAGAAAATGAACACTCTTAATCTATTATCATGATTTGAAATTCAGATTATATTCATAGTTCTGATTAGTTTCATTTTATTCTGATTTGTTTGATTTTATTATACTTGATGGCATGGACAACTATTTTAAAGATAGCAAAATATATAATTGCAGCCACCAAAGATGTCCAATTAACTTGTTTAGAAACCCTGTATGGCTTCCATTGTTTGTTTTGATTGATTTTACTCTATTCTGTGTGGTTTGATTGTAGTATGTCTTCAGGTGTAGGCAACTATTCTGAAGATAACAACTATTATGGTAGCCAATGCTGTTTTGTAGTATTTTGAAATTCTATATTGCTTACATTGTTCTACTTTGTTTTTGTTTTGTTATGCTTTGTTTTGTTTCTACTGTTTTAGTTTGTTGTATTTTGTTTGATTTTACTTATCCCTGATGGTATGGGCAGGTATACTGCAGATAACAAGAGGCATTATGGTAGCCTTATCGATTGCTTTGTTTTTTTTCTTTTTTTTACACTGTTTCAAAGTCATGTTCCATGTTCATTGCTATGTTTTGATTGACTTTACTCTGTTTTGTTTGGTTTGGTTGTACTCTTTTCAAAATAAAAAAAAAAGAATATGGAATCCTTGAAAAGATGTCAGAAATAACTGAAGTAAAAAAAAACTACAGAAATCATACACTGTGTGAAAGACCAATGTGAAGACAGAGATATTGAGGACAAAATACTGAATTAAAATAAAAAGAATAATAAAGAATGGATTAAAGGAGACAAGGAGATGGATCTCTTCCACTAGGGACGAGGTCCAAGGCAAAAAGTTCTAAGGGTAAGAAGGAGGGGAAAGGGAAATAAGTGCAGTAAGCTATGCCATACACAGGAACATGGTAACCTCAATTAATGTAAACATTATATGCCATGACATTAGCTAAAGATACTAATTTCTACAAGAATGAAAAATACAATAGGGGAATTGAAAGAGGAGGGAGGGAGGCAAGGGAAACAGACAGGGATTTAAAAGAAAAAGAAGAAGAACGAGAAGGGGAAGAGGAGGGAGAAGAAGAGGAAGAGGAAGAGTAAGAGAAAGAAGGAGGAGAAGAAGAAGAGGAAGATGAAGGAAAAGAAGGAGGAGGAGGAGGAGAAGGAGAAGAGATAATAAACCAGTCATGGTGGCACACGCCTGTATTCCCAGCACTCGGGAAGCTGAGGCAGGAGGATCGTTGCAAGTCCAAAACCAGCCTGGGCTACAAAGTGAGTTCAAGGCCAGCCTGAACTGCATAGTGAGACCCTGTCTCAAAAAAACAAAAAAGAAAGAGAAGAAAAGAAAGAGGCTGCGGTATGAACTTGTAACCACTCTCCAAGATGATTCTGAACTGCAAACACATACTAATAAAATTTTAAAAATTTAAATAAAAATAAAAACTGAAAACATAATTTGACGACCAAAAGTAAAAATGGCAGGAAAGAGGGAAATACACGGGGAAGGGGATCACATAAAGGGTGAGAGGACAAGAGGGAAGGGGGAGGAAAGGGTATAAAAAAGATCAAATATGTATGTCCAAAAGCTAATGTAATTATTATGCATGACAAACATATAACAATTAAATTTAAAACTCAACAACTATGACTATATTAAAGTATAAAATTTCTGCATATTGCTGGGCATGGTGGCACATGCCTGTAATCCCAGCACTCGGCAGGCTAAGACAGGAGGATCGTTGTGAGTTCGAGACCAGCCTGGGCTACAAAGCGAGCTCAAGGCCAGCCTGAACGGCATAGTAAGACCCTGTCTCAAAGCGATGACAAAAATAAAATAAAATAAAATTTCTGCACAGCCAAGAAAATAACGCAGTGAAGACAAGACCTGTGCAATAAGCTCATAATGTGTGCTTTAAATATGAATATTATATTGTTTTTTGAAAAAGCATCACAAAAGCAAATGTTTAGTACACATGGTTTTATATTCCAAAGATCACAGTTCTTGGTGAAAAGAGGAATATCAACTTCCTGGAGCTGGCAGGGGCCATCCCTCTAACACAGCTCAAGAATTTGAGATCTTGGGGTAGTCCAGAGAAGCATCTCACTATAAAACCCAGAAGTAAACTTCAACATGACCCCAGAATAAGACTAGGAGATGAAGTCTCTGAAAATCATAAGAGTTTATGCAGGAGTGATGAAGACTGGATTCCCCTGACTTGTAACCTCATCTCTTGAGAACAGACAATTTACAGGAAATAAAAATTTCTTTTGGGACAGAAAAATGTTCCACAGGGGAAAGATACGCCCAGGTGTTGGAGTAACAAGACAGACAACAACTCTGCTAGTGACCCCTAAAATGTGTGAACTTGGGCTAGAGAGCACATGATTGTTTCTTTCAAACTCCTAAGTCTGCCTCTGGGGTCAATGCTTCCCTTGTTCTCTCTGTCTTGTCTAGAGATACAGTTCCGTTCTCCATCTTCAGCCACTCGGGGAAGAGCTAGGACTTCCACACAAGACCTTCCTCTGGGTGAGTAAGAGAACAGGTGCTGCATGAGAGGCTCAGAGAACAGAAGCCAGCGATTTTTCCTAAGGGTCCTGAGAGCCAGGCCATTCAAGTTTTCAGTTGAGGGATTGCATTTTGCAGGGTCATTTGCTTGCTTGGGTAATTAATTAATGTATCTGTTAATAATTTACAGTGCCACGTACCATGTGCATTCAGCAGTGGGGTCATTGTTGACAATCAAGTGAAAGTCATGGAATTAGATGAGAGACTGGAGGATGATACCATTTCTGCAAAAGTAAAACGTGTTTCCAGGAATCCTTGCAATTAACAGAAGTACAGAATTTGGGCATTAAAAGTGAAAGGATATACAGTTAAATGAGAGCATTTCTTTTTTATTTGTAAGGTTGGGCATATTTTAGGATGGTTCTATATAGAAAAGGAAAACAGAGACCAATAGATTTCTTGCAAATACTACCCTTTTTTTTTGTATCAGGACTTGAACTCAGAACCTTGCACTTACCAGACAGGCACTGTGCCACTGAGCTATATCCTCAGTCCACAAATATTACCTTTTAACAATAGCTCCTGTGTTATACATATTATAGTTTTGCTCATGCTCTGAATTCACATTTAAAAATTATTAATAAGGAAAATGGAGGCCATATCCATGAGCTTTACTTTGCAATTATTTTTTAACCAATGAGGCTAAATCTATGAGTTTTTAAATGTTAAATTCCTCTATAACGAAGTTTTTGTGGGAATTCTTTGCCTTTTGCACTAATTTTTACAGTATTATTTCAAACTTAATTGAATTTTTACCAATATTTGTGCTTGGTACTTTGTTCCTTTATGTACATGTAAAAAAGTGTGAAAACTTACAAATTATGTTTCATAAAAGGTACTAGCTCTTGAATATTGTTTCCATCATTGTTTCTTAAATGTGCAAAGTTCTGCATCACTTGAACAGATAAATCACTTGTTTTAATTTGCTCTCATTTCTCTATTATTTGCAATCATTCCTCATTGTGCCTTATATGGTTTTGTGATTAGATTTAAAGGTTGCATTTATTTCTAAAGGTTCCATCACTTTCATCCTTACTTTCATAAGCATTCTTTCTTATTTGATTAAAATCACCTTCACTTTTCATAAGCATATTTGAATCTTTATATCTTTCTATAATATGGAAATATACCTTTAGATCCATTTTACTCTCAGCATTTGAAAGATTCGCTTTTCTTCTATTTCCAATTCTTTGTCCATTTAACCTTCAATACGCTTCCCATACTGATATCCTTAAATTATCACTATTTCACATCTTCACATAAAATTAGTGCTAGACTTTAGTTCCACTTTATTTCCTACATATTGCCATCACCGCAACTAATTACATTCTCACTGCCATTTTAGTGCTGTGGGCTCTTACATTCCCTTAAGACCGCTCTTTCCGTATTATTCACAAACTCTCGCTCATGCACTTTTTAGACAGATGTACGAAGAGGTTTCCGTGTCCTTCTTAAACGCTCCTTGTGCTAGCACTATTTGCTAGCTTATATCCCCTTACCTTGAAGTCTTTCCTATCACCTAATGAAATGTTTATTATTTCAATAACTACGTTACATTTTATCAACATATTTTTAAAATATTAATATATATTTATATTAACGTTTCCACTTTTCATGGTCATTATATTTTCTTCTTTAAATTACTACCATAAAATCAATCTACAATGATTTCTGCAGACATTTGCTCGTTGTTAATTTAAAACTGATTCTCAGCAGGATACATTTTGTCCCTCGGGGAACACTAAGAGGTAGCTAGAGACAGTTTTGACTGACGCTGCGAAGTGTTGAGTCAAGAATGGAGATGCTGTTAAACCACCTGCTGAATCCAGGACAGACCCCACCAGGAGTAACAATCAGGTCCAGAGAATCAATAGCTCCTTGACTGAGGAAACGAGTTGAATACTGAATTGCATTTTTAACATCAATAGCTTTCTTTAGATTTCTGCCCATGAAACTGTAACACTTCCCATTTCTGACAGAAAAATTAGAGCATACACCTTCTACCTCACATCTACAATACCCAACCCATCTGCGCAGTAGGTAGTGTTTTTCCAGGCTGATGAGTATGAAAGAGATTTCCTCCTTTTTCCTTAAATGACTACTTGATTTCAGGAATGTTTATATACCCAATCATCATTTTGATTTGTCTGTTTTACTACATTCCCAATTTAACATTTATCAGCATTTCAAATGAGTTTTGCAGATTACTGCTTTGCATTTGATTTGGGAAGGAATATTATTAGTGATACAAAGCTTTACATTTTAGACTATCTTCTTTCTTCTGAGTATCTGGCCTTATTAAAGTCGATTTTACCTGCCCAAAAACTTGAAAAATCTCACAATATAACCCAATACTCAGTATTATTAACATACACTAATAAAAATTTCAATAAAAAAACACATACTTAAGGAGTTGGAAATGTTAACTACCCTGAATTAATTATCATATGCCATGTACATGTATCAAGTTATCACTGTTCCCTTTGTATTGAGTACAATTTAAAAATTATAAAATAAGGCTGCATATAAAAGCAGCTGTAAATATTAAGACACACGTTCTTGCATATGAAATTTTTTCCTCTATAATGAAAAGTTTTTTATTCGCTTAAAAAAGAACTTTATGCAATTTTCTTCTTGGTTTTCTAACATTTATTCTTTACTTTCATAATGAGATCTTTAATTCCTCTGATTTCTATGAAATATATGACCTAAGAAACAAGTATCCCTTTCCTTTAAAGAGATAGTCACTTGCCAGCTTTTGTTTTACTCTCCAAGCTTTTCCAACTAAATTGAAATATGAACTTGCTATGTGTTGAAGGTCTGTATACACATTGGCAGAACTCCTAATTCACTTAGTAATAGCTGAATATATGCTGTGTCATGACATTAGAGGAGCAGACATTATTATATTCTTTTGTGTGTTGTATTTGCCTATTAATTATTAATTCATCTTGTTATTAAATTATTGACATTATATATCTTCTTTAACATAAGGTTTGAGTCTCCATTCAGTTTTGAGTTGTTTTGAAATGCATTTAAACTGATTCTATTCTGTTCTTTTGCCATTCTCTTTATTTTAAACATTCTCTTTTCCTTTAAATTTGTTCGATACAATCAGCACATATTCATATACCACTGTGATCGCTTCTCAGCCTTTTGGCTAAGATCAAGTGCATATACCACTGTGAAAATAAAAAGATCATTAAGGTATATGAGGTACATGCTCATTTTTACTTTGCATTAATTCAGCTAAGAAAGAGGACATTCAAATATATGTATGTATGATATTATATCTTTACATCATATATCATATAGAGAGCATTATTTGATGTAAACATTTATGGTCTTCATGTTTTGTGTCATATTTTGTAGATACAGTGAGTAGAGACCTTTGTATGTGGGACAAAATCCAAGCCCAGGTGTGGAACCTGTCCACTGAGTTGTGAATAAAAAGATCCTTCATACACGTAAAGGACAAAATAGTTGCTGGAGAGTGAGAAAGTTATAGGAGAGGAGGGAATGGAAAGATGATGATTAACAGATACAGAGGTCAACTTGATAGGAGAAGTAACTTCTAATATTCTATAGTACAGTAAGGTAACTATGGTATTGACTAAAAGTAATTGGGCATTCCAGAATAGTTACTGAGGATAATATTTTTTGCCAATACAAAGAAATAAGAGCTTAAGGTTATAGAAATGTCACTTACTCTGATGCAACCAGTACACATTGTATGCATGTATTAAAATATCACACCACACCCCTTAAATATGTACAGCTATCATGCACCAATTAGAAATTACAAAGAGATAAAAAAATAGCCTAAAAATAACTTAGAGAAGGGCCACATGAGAAAAACACGACAGAGGGCTCTCTCGTCTGCTATCATATCATGTGAAAACCAGTTGGTCAAATAAATGTAGAAGAGTCACAGGAAACAATGCCTCTGCTGTCTCATTAAAAAGCAAGAGCAAGCCGGACGTGGTGGCTCACACCTGTAATCCCAGCACTCGGGAGGCTGAGACAGGAGGATCGTTGTGAGTTCGAGACCAGCCTGGGCTACAAAGTGAGCTTAAGGCCAGCCTGAACAGCATAGTGAGACCCTGTCTCAAAAAGACAAGGGCCAGGAATCTAGCTCAGTGGCCTAAGGGCCTGCCTGGCAAGCATGAGGTCATGAGTTCAATCCCTGGTGCCACAAAAAAAAAAAAAAAAAGAAAGAAAGAAAAGGGCAAGAGCACATTTTGTCCTTTTCTGTGTTGTTTTGTGTGTGAATTGTTAACTAATTCTCTATGTTCACGGTTTTCCTTTTGTGGTGTTAGATCTGAATGTTTCATGACATCAAAAAATATATTATTACATTTGCCTTTCTGATAAACTTATTTGTAATTTTTTATTTATTACTTTTGCTGGGCATGAAGGAGATATAATGAAAATTGGAATGCTGCCAGAAACAAGGGAACTTTTCCTTCTTTACTTTCTCTCCCAGACACCCTGAGCTTACTATAATTCTTTTCCTCTCTGGTCTATTTATCCCCATTCATTGTGTATACTTCTTAAAACACAGGGCAAATGGTAGCCATACAAAAATGGTGCCTCAAGGTTATATGAGATGGGAGGAAAATGAACTGGAAGTCACTTCTATATTCTTTAGAAGAAAGTTAATTTCATCATGATGGCTTGCCTTATCTCCATTTCTTTCTAATAGTGCAACGGGAATGAGAAAAGTATGGTATTAAGACATTGTGCTATTTCTGTACATGGGCTACGTGTGTGTGTGTGTGTGTGTGTGTGTGTGTGTGTAATGACAGATCTGAGTATGTTTCAGAGAATGGATAACTGGCCTCAATACGCAGAAAGTTTCCAGTTTACTGTATAGTGGATCAACTTGACAATGTTTCAACTTTACAAATACATAAAAGTTATAAGCTTTTCATGGAAAACAGCACCTGAACTTTGAATTTTGATCTTCTCCCAGGCTAGTGCTATGCCGTGTGACACTCGTTCATGACACTCGTTCACTGGCCATCAGCCCTGCTGCCACAGCCATCTTATCAGGAGGGTAAACAGCCAGTGCCCTGCAGCTCACTATGTTGCCGACCTAAGATGTTCGGTAGGTTACATGCATGACATGCACTTTAAATTGTGATATTTGCAACATGCAGTGGCTTTATCAAGATGTAACTGCGTCTTAACTTAAAATACATCTGATTTCTAAATGATGATTCATACTATAGAGGCCAAACCTCAAAACAACAAATATAAGTTCAAGGAAAAATTTTGCAGCTAACCTAATATAATACAAAGGCAAAACCATTGGGCATAGTCATTTTATCTTCATAATTCAGGAAAAATAAGGCCTTTTTTTTAAATAAGGTCTTCTTTCCTCAACATTTTAATACAATTTGAAGGACATTAATTTAGTGTAATTTAAAATATATTTTAAAATAAGTATACATTTATGGTATACATGATGTTAATTTGATACGTGTATACAATGTTTTTTGTCCAAATCAGGGTGTAATGTATCCATCTTCTCAATCATTTTTGTGTGCTGGGAAACTTCAGACTCATCTAGTTGTTTTAAAATGGATTCGATATTTTTATACAATGGAATATTACTCAGCTACAAAAAAGGATAATCTTGAGGCTTTTATACATAAACTCGAGACCATACTCATAAGTGAAATAAATCAAACTCACATTTATAAATATCATATTGTCTCCCTAGTATAAAAAAACACGTTAGATGGCTATAGACTACAGCTAACCTTCTGTACTATAGAATACTAGCTCTACCTCTTTGTATCTTACTATTCCCCACATCTATTCTACTCCCTTCCTGTAAAAGATCAAGTGTTTTACCATCCAGAAATGAATGTATCCACATTTATTTTTCTGTGCTTGATTTTTTTTTGTTACTTTACATAATGTCCCCCATTTCTTTCCATATCCCCACAAATAGCAGAATTTCATTAATTTTTATGACCAAATGCCATTCTCTTGTGTTTTTTATGCATTCTAGCATCGATGAACGCACGCTGTGGACAGCTGAGTTGACTCCATACCTTGGCTAATAAGAATAGGGCTGCAGAAAAAAAAAAAAGAATAGGGCTGAGTAAACGTAGGCAAGGAGGGCTCTCTTTACATATGATTTCACTTCTTTGAAATAAACACAACAGACCATCTTGCAAGACCATCACTCATCACTCTCTCCTTTTAAAAATTAAATTTTTTACATGTTTCTTATTTACTTCTCACAAGATCCTCATGAATTAGGTGCCATTATTGTTACATTTTATAGCTGAAGAAACTGAGATTACAAATGCTTGGTATACCATGCAAGTCAAGCAGATATAATTAGTAGGGCTGAGATATTTTCGTTCAATTTTTTTTTAGTTTAACTCACTTTGGATTATGAATTGATAAAGAATTATTGCACACACTTAAGAGGTACAACGTGACATTTGACACATGCATACAGTGTGTGATGGTCAAATCAGGGTAACTGTACATTTACACTGATTTTCAAGCATGTGTTATTTTTTGTGTTGGCAATGTTCAAATCCCTCTCTTCTAGTTATTTTGATAGGCACAAAAATCTATTGTTAGCTGTGGTTACATTACTGTGCTATTGAGAACAGAAGGTATCTTCACATCTGTGTTTTTGTATCTGTTAATTAATGCCCTTTATCACTCTTCTCCTCCGTACTCTCCAGCCGCTGTTCATCGCTATTCAGCTCTGAGTCCAGTATTTTTAACTTCCACACCTGAGCCCTCTCTCTCTCTCTCTCTCTCTCTCTCTCTCTCTCTCTCTCTCTCTCTCTCTTTCTCTCTCTGTCTCTCTCTCTCTTTGCTGCCTCATTGGTTCCTTTTCAGGGTCTCCACACTCAATTCTCCCTGCCTGCCAGACACATGCTTCCCCCAGGAACATATCCCCCTGGAGATCCTTGTACAAATGTCACCTTTTTGGCTGCTGCTACCTGAATCTTAATTTAAAAGAAAACACCGCATTTATCCTTTTAACTGTTCTCTTTTACTTCCAAACATTTACCATTATCTGCCGTGTTATACAATTTTTAATTAGCCTTCATAGTCTTTCTCCATAATTAGATTTCAGGGATGTTTGGTTCCATGTACTACTCACACGTTATCAAAAGTTTCCTATACGAGGTTTATATTTGATGCGTATTCATCAAATGAACAAACTCCTTACAATGCTTGTAGAACACAGGAGGTCTTCAGAAAAGGACAAGTGCTGGAAAGGAATTTCTAATCAGACAGGGCAGGAAGGTCACTTAAAGGGCACCAATTCGTATGGGAAATATAAAAACAATGTTTTAACTATAAGATATAAAAGAGGGCCAGGGGCTTAGCAGCATAAGCACCTGCCTGACAAGCACAAGGTTGTGAGTTTGATCCTGGGTACCAAAACAAAAAAAAAAGAAACTGTAAGATATAAATGATAAACCTTTTGAAAGTTAAGTAACATGTTTATTCCACCCTGTCTTTCTCTCCCCTCCTCTTTCTTCCTTCCTGCCACTTTCTTACAGTCTCCTCAACAACATGGAACCAAAGAATACTACACAAATTTCAGAATTTCTTCTTCTTGGATTTTCAAAGGAAACAGAACTGCAGCCAGTTGTTTTTGGAGTTTTCCTCTCCATGTACCTGATCACTGTGCTTGGGAACCTGCTCATCATCCTGGCCACCGTCTCAGATTCCCTCCTGCACACACCCATGTACTTCTTCCTCTCCAACCTGTCCTTTATGGACATCTGTCTCACCTCCACCACTGTGCCCAAGACTCTGGTGAATATACACACACAGAACCAAGTTATAACATATACAGGATGCATCACCCAAATGCATTTTTTTGTACTCTTGGTAGGTTTAGACAATTTCCTGCTAACTGCGATGGCCTATGACCGCTATGTGGCCATCTGTCATCCCCTGCATTACAAAGTCATCATGAATGCCGATCTCTGTAGATTGTTAGTCCTGGTGTCCTGGATTGTGAATGCCCTGCACGCCTTGTTACAAAGCTTACTGGTATTACGGCTGTCCTTCTGTACCGACTTGGAAATCCCACACTTTTTCTGTGAACTCAATCAGGTGGTCCACCATGCTTGTTCTGACACCTTTCTGAATGATGTGGTGATATATCTGGCAGCTCTGTTAATGGCTTGCTGTCCCCTTGCTGGTATCTTTTACTCTTACTCGAAGATATTTTCGACTCTATGTGCAATGTCATCAGCTCAGAGGAGGTATAAAGCATTTTCCACCTGTGCATCTCACATCTCAGTGGTCTCCTTGTTTTATGGCACATGCCTAGGTGTGTACCTCAGTTCTGCTGGTACCCAAAACTCACAGTCAACTGCAACAGCCTCAGTGATGTACAGCGTGGTCACACCTATGCTGAACCCGTTCATCTACAGTCTGAGGAATACAGACATCAAGAGTGCTCTGAAAAGACTCTTTCGAAGGGCAACTAAAATGAATTCATTTTCCCAAGATTGAAGAAGAGCCTATAATTGCAGGATCAGCATATCAGAGTTACAACCTGGCATCCTTTGATGAGTTTGTGACCATAGGACTTGCTCATTCTAATTTCTTCCTGGAGTATATGCTTCTTTGATTTAGGCTTTTCTATAAAATTCATTGTGTAATTCATTTATTATGCTTTGCTTTCTCAGTGACATCCATTGTTTCTTCTTGATTTTGGCGTAATTAAGAGTTAGTTTCCCAAGCCAATGAGCCAGGCTTTCTGGTAAGCCAGGAAGAGAGAAGTCAGAGAGCACCTCCCAAGAAAAGCAACCATCTGGTTCAGAGGACAAGTTGACATGATAGCAACTGAGTACAAAAAGCAATTGAATGCTTGTATTGTTTGGTTGACTTTGCAGGCCTAGGACCAGTGGTCTGAGCATCTATTGGGAGGATAACAGTATGCAATATAGCAAATGTGGGAAATTTCCTTCTATCTTCTTTTTGAAATCCAAGACTGTTCTCACTGCTTTGTTTTGTTCTGGTTGTTTTGTTTTATTCAATGTTCTGTTTTGACTGGTTTTATTCTGTTTTATTTGGTTTGATTTTGCTATATCTGATGGAATGGACAACTACTGTGTAGATAACGAGATATACTATGGTAACCACTGATGTTTCCCTGTTATCCTACTTTGAAGTTCTGTACCACTTTCACTGCTTTGTTTTGATTGGCTTTATTCTGTTTTGTTTTGTTGGGTTTTATTATCTTTAAAATAAAAAAAAAAGTTAGTTTCCTGGTTGTGGAAATGTGCAACTGCTTTCCCAGCTCTTTTGGAGTGGGGGCACAAGGACCACTTGAACCAAGAGGTAGATGTCAATCTTGAACTTGCGGAATCCATGTCACAGAGAATCAATATGAAAGTTTGAGTTTTTGTGAAATGTGAACACTGTGTGGATATGGCACCCCCCCTTGTTATCCTTCCTATTTGAATATTTTCTTTCCATTTCCCAATATTTATTATATATTTTGGTCCTTATTTACACTTTTGGTTTCTCACAACAGAAAAACAATATGATGTTTACGCATGCATATCTGATATACTTTACCTAACGGTATGGTCTCAAGATTCCTCCATTTACCTAGAAATGCCTCTCATTTATTCTTTTATATGACAGAGTAGTACTGCATTGTATAAAAATACCACATCTTCTTTATCGGTTCACACATTGATAAGCATAGCTATTTCCAAGATTTAGCTATTACAAATGGTGCCTCTATAAACATGGGTGTGCCAATGTAAAATAAAAATTAAACATGGGTGTGCATATATTGCTGTGGTATGATACTTTTAATTCTTTTGGGAATATACTAAGAAGGGAAATAGCTGGATCAAATGGGATCTCTAATCCCAGTTTTCTGAGGAATCTCCACACTGATTTCCACAGTGTTTGCACCAGTCTACACTCCCACCAACAGTGCAGAAGGGTTTCTTTTCCCCACAGCCTCTCCAGCATCTGTTATTGGTTAATTTCTTGATAGTAGCCATTCTTTCTGGAGTGAGATGGACTCTCGGTGTTGTTTTAATTTGCATCTCTGAAATGACCAGTGAGACTGAACATTTTTTTCATATATTTTGCCATTTGTACTTGTTGTCTTCAAAGTGTCTATTAATTTCAGATGTCCATTTTTGGATTGGGCCTTTAAATTTAGGGATCTGATAGTTTTGAATTCTTGGGTGATGGTGCAGCAGAGCAGCAGGATGGTCTTGGTGCTGGTGACCAAAGGGACTGATACATCGCTGACTCTATCAGGCCAAAGCAAAGGTGGCTGCAGGATGAGGGGATGGCATCAGGCATGGCAAGTGAGAGCAGGGCTGGCCACACTGGTGCCCAGGACAGAGCCACAGAGAGGCGGTGGACGGCAAGGCCACCTCCAGATCTGCAGTGCAGACCTTGGGCCCAGTCTCCCATCCCCCCAGGAGAAAGAGATTATGAAAAGGAAAAAGAAAAGGAAAACGAGGAAAAAATAAAGCAGGGAGGAAGTGAGGAAGAACAGAAAGAAGTGATTACAGAAAGGGGGTAAAGGAAAATGTTAATGTAGAATTTCTATTCTTTAGAAGACTAAACTTCCAGATGCAAAGTTACTCAAGCTTTTTCATATTGGTGCTCCCAGGGCTGACTTACGCTGCCTTCCTTCAAGCCCTGTCACACAGAAAACACTGTAAACATGCTTTCAAACCATAAATTTGATTCACTGATGAGGGAAAAGGAAAACAAACTTGGTAACTAATACATCAGACAGGGCTCCTGCCTTCTCTGGTAAAATGCGTTTTTACTCAAGAAGTAGCCATTCTCTTCCTATCTGTAGGGTGGTCATTGCTGTCCTGCAAACAAATCTTGATCTTTCTGTAGACTCACAGATTCCTTGGATTTCCACCTCCTAAACACATATACAACTCCATACTGTAGCACTCCCCTCTCTTGAAGGTGCAAAGTGTATTTTCTTTGAGGTGTTCTTTGAAATGCTGCCTGAGAAATCCACTTCTGCCTCTCATGGATGCATCTCATCTCTAGGATTCCTTTTCTGCCATGGAAATCACCAGTGTTGCAAAGTGTCCTAATGTTGGGCTGAATTGAGTGTCTCCATCTTTGCTTTGGAGACATCTGATATTGGAGACAGAAGGAAGGAAGCAAAGCACTTAGGAATATACATAAACCAGGACCTGAATGATTTATATATTGCAAATAAAATTAAGGAAGACATAAATATGTGGGAAAAGTATCACATATGCCTGGATTAGAAGAGTTACTATTAAGACAGCAATATGACTAAAGACAGGGTCTTGCTAAATTGAGCCATTTGGCCCAAAACTAGCAGTATCCCAGCTGAGTAGCTTCTATGACAGGTCCATGCCACTACACCTGGCTCAAAGTGTCGTGTTTCCTAGGGTTTATAAATCAATATAGAAAGTACTGAAAAATGAAACCTACTTCCCTAATTTAAAAAAAAACTTCTATTCACTTATGGATTTGAGAACTTTCAAAATGAGACAGAGTAATTATAATCACAGATTTAGGTAGAATATATTACAAACTGCAAAGGCAGTTCTAGAAAGGAAGTCTATGTCAACAGAAACCTACATTAACAAAAAAAAAAGATCTTAAATGAACAGCCTATATTTATGTCTCTAGAAATTAGAAGTAAAAACAATAAATAAGGCCCAAAATTAGGAGGAAAAAAAGCTGAAATAAAAATAGCTACAAGAGAAACAGTAGTAAGAGATAGGTTTCTTTTTAAATAATGAAATGAGAAGCCTTTGGCTGAACTGAGTGATTAAAATAAATGAAATCAGAAGTGACCGAGTAGAACTTATAATTGATACCACATAAATACAATGGGTTAAAAGAGAAAGCTATAAACACAGCAAACTATGGCACATATGCTACCGTGGGCATGAAAAGCCCTTTCGGTTGGAATATGGGACAAGTCACTCTAGGAGGGCCCTAATGGTGAAGCATCAGCTAGAAGCTGTGCACATGTTCACAAAAAAGTAGTAGCACCAGGCAATTACATCACAAGCTACAACTCATTAGCTGAGACTTGTCCAAGCTTTCACACATCTGGTCAGAGTGTTGCCAAGGGAAAAAAATTATACATATATAACAAGATTTTACCTTTGAGTTTTCTTATGAAAAAATTAAAATTTAATATCTAAGCTTTAGTAAAGAGGTGTTCTAATTAAGAAACAGATTTTTAATGTTGTACTGTCTCCCTGACATATATGAATCTGCAGTATCTCATTCATTACTTAGTGAATAATTTATGAAAACAAGAGCAAGGAGATAGATAGATAGATAGATAGATAGATAGATAGATAGATAGATATAATGCTTGGGTTAGCTATAATTTTAGCAGAAGCCCTGTCAATGTAGACAATGCACTCAGATGCCTTTTTCAGAGCAAGCCAAAAACTGGTGGACAAAGCCAGGCATGATGATGCACACCTGTAATCCGAGTACTTCGGAGGCTGAGACAGGAGGATCATTATGAGTTCACGATCAGCCTGGGCTACAAAGTGAGTTCAAGGCCAGCCTGAATGGCATAGTGAGACCCTGTCTCAAAAAGACAAGGGCTGGGAATTTAGCTCAATGGCACAAGTGCCTGCCTGACAAGTGTGAGGTCGTGAGTTCGATCTCCGGTGCTAGAAAAAAAAAAAGCTGGTGGTCAATGGAACATTGTCCCCTTGCACTGGTGGTCAGCAAATTCAAGAGGAACCCCAGCTGAGAACCCAAAAGAAAAGAAAAAGTATGATTGGAGAAAGGAGAAAGGAAAATACACACACACACACACACACACACACACACACGTGGTTAAGATAGTTATACCACTTTATACAGCTGGCTTCTCTTGGTTCACTGAGGGGACTCTTGTACTAATAATTTTCTGGACAATGTTTCCTGCCTGTATCTTGCACTTTGAACAATTACTGTGAATATAACAATACACAATGTGTTGATTATTGTTACTCTCCTACTAGCCTATTTTAAAACTGTCTTATTGTTATTTCGTAGTTTTGTTTAAAATTTTTTTAAAATTTTCACTTTTAAAAAAGTGCAAAACATAAAATTACAACAGACGCCACCAACATCCTCAAGATTACTAATAACAATTTTTGAAATTCATACGCCGACAAATGGAAAATCTATTTTAAAAATGGACAGATCCCTGGACACACATGAATTACCTAAACTGAATGAAGACACAAAAAAATAAACAGTCCAGGAAAAAAAAACCTGACATCAATATTCCTCAAATTCTGTAATGGAAGTGAAAGAGGAAAGGTGCTTCCTTGCTCATTCCTGGAAGCTAGCAATATCTTCATTCCAAAACCAGACAAGGACCTAACTGAAAAAGAAATCTACAGGGCAATCTAATGAGTATTAGACACAAAAAAAAACCTCAACAAGATTCTAGCAAAACAAATGCAACAAGTCACAAAATTATTATACATCATGACCAACTAGTCTTCATTCCAAGGATTCAAGGTTGGTACAACATTAAAACCAATAAATGGGATACATCACATAAAAAGAAACAAAGACAAAATCACATGATCATCTCAGTCCACGCAGAAAAACCACTGACAAAATCCATGCATTCATTCATGATAAAAGCCCTGAATAAAATAGGTATAGAAGGACTTTGTCTTAATCTAACAAAAGTCATTTTGACAAACCTATTGCTGACATCACACTAAATGGAGGAAAGATGAAAGCTTTCCCTCACAAATCAGGAACAAGAGAAGAAACTCTCCACGGGCAATTGCACTACAGGCCATGCATATTCTATTTTGGCAAAGACTTTTTTCTACAATTGGTCAGTCTCCTTAGACTTTAGGTGATGCTGCATTTAAACATGCAGAACTAAATTATCTGGTTAAGGAAATTTCCAGCCAGTCCAAAGGTTAGGTCGCCACATGCCTACTGCTAAATTCTTTTAGTGATATCTATACTAAGAATTAAAGGGAAAAGCCAAAATAAATAACTTGAAAGCTACACAGGTTAGCCAGAAAAGAAGTACCTACAATGTTGGGGCCATTAATGGTATGGTTGCTAAAAGAATTAACATTTAAAAAGCCAACGATAAAACTGTGAATACTGTGTAACATGTTCTATGAGTGCTCCACAAGACAAGCAGTCATTTCTAATAAATCTTAATTTGACAAACAAGTGACATCTTAGCTGGATGTGGTGGCACATGCCTGTAATCTCAGCACTCGGGAGGCTGAGGCAGGAGGATCGCTGCAAGTTCAAGATCGGCCTGGGCTACAAAGTTAGCTCAAGGCCAGCCTGAACGGCATAGTGAGACCCTGTCTCAATGAAGACAAAAAAAAAAAGTGACGTCTCACAACCAGTAGTATGTTTGATGCGGAATGTCACATGATCACAAGTGAGCCAATGGTTCAGTGTCTCTCTTTCTGAGGAGCTGGATCCTCTTCCAACTGCAGAGGAGAGGGAGAAAAAGATGGAGGAATCATTCACTTCAAATGAAATGAGGGAGATGTGTAACATGTGGGAAACTGCAAAATTTTATAGAAAAGTACCGGCCAAATGAGGCTGGTGCAGTGCGAGAGATGAATTTGTTTAACAACAATGCATTGTAACATTCCCATTACATCCTCAAAAGAAGGAAAAGCAAGTATCACTGGATTGGTTCCTTGTTAAAGTTGCATGAAAAGAAAAAGACTCCACTGAGCCAATAGACAGTGATTTTTTTATTAGTGATAGTCAAAATGATTTTATACAATAATCCTCTCTCTTGTCACCCTCACAGCGGCCTTGAAGATTTTCAGAGGTAAGTGCAGGATTTATTTTTCTCTATATTTTGGATTATCTGTATTATTTTATGTAAGTTTTGTAATCATAAGAATATTTTGGCGTTCTGGAAGAATTATAAGAGGTTCCCGTTTCTTACAGGAAATTCACTTTGATATACAAGTACTCTGGATTACAAGCATGTTTGCAGAACAAATTATGCTCACAAACCAAGATTTTTCTGTATTTTAACAGGCCTTGTGGAGGATACCTATAATTAACTCAACAGACAGAAGCAAGAGGATTCCAAGTTTGAAGCACTTCCGGACTAGTTTGGGACACCCTGTATGGAAATAAAATAAATCCAAGCTGGTGGTGTTGCTCAGTGGTGGTAGAGCTCTTGCCTAGCATGAGCGAGGTCCTGTGTTCAATTCCCAGCATTAAGAGAAAGAAAGAAAAAACATTTCCCCCATGACATTTGCAGTATTTGAGGAATATTGTGGTAAGTGAAATAAGCCAGACAAAAAATTTCAAGTACTGTATCGTTTCACTTGTATGAAGCACACTAGTCAACTTCAGTCAGAAAGAAAAACTGGGTGCAAACACAGTCCACAACAGAAAGATTTCCGCTCTATTGAAATGAGGGTATTGAATCCAGGACATCAAGCATGCTATGCTAGATCTCTACCACAGAGTTACATCCCCATCTCGCCCAGGAAGGGGTAGCTTCTTAATAGGTCTTTCCAGTCTTGCAAAGTGCAAACAGTTCTGGAAATCAGTTTCACCCTAGGAAATATTCAACCCTACAGAAAAGGACTGTTGAAAATGTCCTCAGGAGCCGAGGATGGAGTCCTGCACTACAGCGCTTGGTTCCTCAACCTGAGGTTGCGAAGTGGTCCTCCGACACACTCGCACACGCACAAATGCACATGCACTCTCACAGGCACTCGCTGCCCTGGGGTGGAGCAGTAAGGCGAGAACAGCGTTAACGTAAACAGTCCCGGCCAGCAGAGTGCACAGCGGAAGCCATTTCTAGCTGATCACGTGACTGCCGGCTCTGCTGTCACTCAGAGGCAAAGGGGCTGAGCTATTGAACTGTCCAATCAGCATCGTCTCTGGAGGAGGGCCCTCACTGCGCATGCGCTGTGGGCGTGACGGGACCGTCTGACAGCGCGGGGCCTTGGGTCTTCGGCGGTCCCTCCGCTGTGCCCTTTGTCGCGCTGTAACCCGGGTGCTGAGGGCTCCTGGGGAAACCGCGACGCGGCCGCGGGAGGATGGCGGCGGTGAGTGCGGGCGGGGAGGGGGCAAGCCGGGTGCGGTCCCCTCCGGCCGCGGACGGGACTGGGCCGGGTCCGGGGGTTCCCTGCGCGGCGGCGGGGGCGGCGGGGCTGGGGCCTCGGGTCGGGAGCGCGGGCGGGGCGGCGCGGGCTCTGCAGCCTGGCGACGAGCGCGGTCCCGGCGCTGCGCGGGGCCTGTGCTCCCGGGCGGGTCCGTCTGCGGCCCGGGAGGCCTCGGGTGACCCCGCTGCTGCCCGGAGCCGGGGAGGCAGGAGGCCGCGTCTGACCTCGGAGGACGTCTGCAGCCGCCCCCTCGGATCCTGTGGTTAAACATTCCCAGTGTCAGCCGGGCCTGGCGGTGCACGCCTGCAATCCCAGCACTCAGGAGGCTGAGGCAGGAGGACCGTTGCGAGTTCGAGACCAGCCTGAGCTAAGTGTGCTCAAGGCCAGCCTGAACGGCATAGCGAGACCCTGTCCCAAAAAGACAAAAAAAAAAAAAAAGGGAAAGGAAAAACAATCCCAATGTTTAGCTTAGTGTCCTTTAACACTTGGCGCCTTTATTACTGTGTGATCCTGTGCAATTTTCAGTTGTTTGGGGGAAGAGGTGACTCGAACGAGAAATGCAGTGGCAGAAACTGTAAAAAATCCGAATCAAACCGAAACTTCATTCTTTGTAGGAGAAAGTGAAAGTGTGAGACCTGGGTGTCTGGATAGTATGTTCTCACGTGCACGTTTCCGTTCTTTAATTAAAAAAAAAAATAAGAAAAAAGTTTTAGAACAAAATAGGACAATGACAATAGTTAATACGTTGCATATCGTTATCTTCAAAAGTAGAGTGCAAGATATGTGCATAAAAAATTCTCCAGATGATCTTAGCACAAACTTTTGATTTCAGTGAACTAAAAGAAACTAGTAATATAACTGTCTTGTATTTTTTTTATTCTATTTCCCTTCCTTCCTTTCCTCTTTACCCCTGCTTAGTTCCTCTTTCCTTTTGGACAGTTTCTTCCCCTTTGACAATACCTGTTGCATCTTTTGGGAAATTCTTTTAAATGATGTTTGCCTTGGTTCCCTGGTACTGTGTTGTGCTAGGTGAGTGCTGTGGCACTACCACATCCCCAGCCATGAGCTTCCATTTTAAATAAAATGAAAGCTATGAGAAGGAAATGTACACCCCCTCGAAATGTTGGTATTTTAAGGGGTTGATTTCAAAACTTGAGTATGGCATCTGTCTAATAATATCCAACATTGTCAGAAAAGAGGAAAGATAATGAAACCATTGAAGGTTTTTGTTAGTGGAAACGTGAAAATTTTATTTTGTGGTTTGCAATTTATAACTTACCGTTTTCAAGATTATGTGCTTAGAACAGTTTGCACAAAGGAAGAATTTTTTAAGAGGTAGTGAAAGATGGTATCAAAAGCATAGAGTGGGACTGAGAATATAACTCAACAGCCTAAGAGCCTGCCTGGCAAGTGCAAGGCCCTGAGTTTGATTCCTGGTACAAAACAACAGCAACAACAAAAAGTGTGGCTTTAAAAATTCTAGTAATGATTTAAAAAAAAATGCCAGAAAACGTCTTCAAAGATTATAAAAGCTGAAAATCTAAGGTCAGCAGATTCATTGCCAGTATTAACTGTTCCACTCCCGGACTTTTGCTACATCCAATCCTAGATACCTGTTTAGAGAATATCTCTACTCACCTGTTTTAGTTCATCACACAAGCATGAGCCTGGAGCCCTAGTGCACACCTGTAATCGTAGCACTGTAGGAGGCAGAGGGAGGAGAATTGCAAATTTGAGCCTGGCCATTTGAACTTATGAACTTAATAAGATGCTGACTCAAAATCAAAAGCTCAGGGATGTTGTTGGATGTGAATGCCCTGGGTTTTGCTCCCAGTATGAGAAAAGAAAACATACTAAGCAGGGGCTGGTAGTATAGATCTTGCATTTGGCTGCCCCTGCTTCACAACCTACTATTTGGGTTTCCTTTCTTGTTACTAGGACACCATATGCCATACCCACATCTTCAAGGAAGACAGGTGTAAATTTGGTCATGATTTCCTGAGATTCAGCCCCTGATTGACTCCAAGGATCATCACAGCAGCAAGGCATGGCATAACAAAGCTGCCTAGTTTGTGGGAGCTGCAAAGCGGAGCTTCGTGGGGGAAGACTGTGGGACAGGAAGGAGTGGGGCACAGACATTCCCCAATGTCCCATTTCAGTGACACACCTACACGTGTGCTCCACCAACCCTTGGGTGGAACCCAAACTCAATCAAGTTGACACTCAGGAATTCCTGAGTCAGGCATGGTAGTTGATGCTTCTAGTATCACTTGAAGCAGGAGGATTTCCATGAATTGAACGCCAGCCTAACTCCAACCCTAATTCAGACTATATCTTCAAAAGGAAAGAAAAATGTTGACACACCTCTTTAACCATCGTAATACCCCCTCTTTGGTGCTGAGAATGGACTCGAGGGCCTCAGTTTGTTAGGAATACAATTTAGATACACAAACAGACCTTTAATTTGTGGTCTCCCTCTTTTTTCTTTGAGACTTCATCTCTCTTAGTGACCCCTAGCCGGTCTTTAGCCTTCTAGACCTATCATCCTTCCTCCTCAAACTCCTGCGTATGTGGGACATCATTTTGGAATGGCATCTGACTCTCTGCTTTTTTACCCTTAATTTATCTCCAGTAAACATCTTCTACTTGACTAATCTTTCTGTATTGTTAGCTTTTAATTATGTTGCTTGTCAAAAATGAATCCTCCAATTTCATCTCAAGGCATATTTTCTTTGTATTTCATTCTGCATTTAATGTGTTTCTACTTTTTACTTTCTAAGGTAGAAGTTGTGATTATTGGCCTACATTTTTTTTTGCAATATATATGTTTAATAGCATACATTTCCTTGGAGATATCACTATTCCTGCATTCCAAGAATTGTGAGTTCTGTTTTCATTTTCCTCTATGTCTTGGATATTCTATTTTCTATTCTTTCTTGCATGAAACTTTTCAGAGTTCCCATTTACATTTTATTGAAATCAGTGATTTATTTTTCATTGATTTGCATTGATTGTATTAGCCTTTAAATGTAGTTCATTTCTGTTGCAATGTGTCTTTATTTCCTGTGTTCCCTTTTGATTCTTCGAGTTTTTTTTAATCTGTGATTGAAATTATTTATTTATGTACATTTTTTGTTCTTTCTTATAAATTGTTCAACATTTTAATTTTAACTCTGGTACGGTGATTTTAACAGCTCTTGTATATCTAAATCTGTTTCTGGTACTTAAATTCTCTTTGTAAACTGGATATGTTATTTTGTGAATACTAGGAATAAAAGCTAGGTTTTAGCTACCCCTGGGCTATATCCCCAGCTATTTTGTTTTGTTTTAAATATTTTGTGTCAGGGTCTTGGTAAGTTGCTCAGGCTAAATTTGAATGTGCGATCTTTCCTACCTCAGCTACATTAAGTCCTGAGATTATAGGCATGTACCAGCATTCACAGCTTCAAACTCTGCTTTTTTGTTCGTTTTCATTTGTTCTTCCTTGAGATAGGGTCTTGCCATGGAGTTCAGACTGGCCTTGAATTATTGTCTACCCCAGGCTGGCAGGAATTTCGGGGAATCCTCTGCCTTAGATTCTTGCATGCCGGGATTATAGGAGTATGGCATCACACCTGGCTGCAAATTGCACTTTTTAAAGTCTATTTTTCCATCAGGCATTTTGGTGCAAACCTGTCATCCAAGCACAGGGGATGCAAAGCAAAAATCACTGTGAGTTGGAGGCCATCTTGGGCTATATAGTGAGTGAAAGACCAGCCTGAACTACATAGCAAGACTGTCAAAAAAAAAAAAAAAGCCCCACACACAGAAAGTCTTGGTTTTCCTTAAATATTGGGCATGATGTAATTGCAAAAGCAACTCAGATGTTTGATGTGAGAATGTAGGATTATCCTGCTGGATGTAGTATGGGATGTAGCTGGATGTAGACCTGTATGTGTCAAATAAATTGATTTGATCCCTCATGTCATTTCTGGGCTTCCATAAAAACACATAACATGTGTAAGGTGTACAAAGAAATACAATATGCTGACCAGGTATTTCACTTGCTGAAAGGAAATCCAAATGATAGTGTGGTGATTGCAGAAACCTGGGTGTAAGAGCAATCACCTATAAAGATTCCAGCTACTCACAGATTATTGAGAAGGAAGATCACTAGTTCAGGGCCAGCCAGTTC
>RJWT010011396.1:0-10114 GCA_004365215.1 Cuniculus paca
CCCTCTCAACCACCAGGAAACAGCGAAACAACATGACAGCACATCTCTGCACAAAAGGTCACAGTGGACAGCCCCTGGGCAGTGAATGTAGCACCCAAGGACTGGAGGAAGTTTCCTCTTCATGGATAGGTGATGCATCTCTTCTGACTAAGGCAGGGTAAGACAGCTGGACACTTCTCATAGCACTACAACTGTAATTTGGAATCAAATGTGGTGGAGAGCTTAAAAGAATTAAAGGCCATGCTTTCAGCTTAAAATGAAGCCTTAAACTGCACCAAGTGTGAAGTGATTAATTTTCCTCCTGGCAAACCTCTAGGAGGTCCTGAAACGAGTCCTTTGTGACAGGTTGTCTTCATCAGGAACAGGGCTGCACACCTCACCAGAGCTATCTTCCCCCAGCAGGCTCCGCCCAGGCCTCCTCTTGGAGTTTATTTTTAATTCCCCAGGGTACCAAGCAGCTGGAAAGTGTGCTGGGACCTGGGGAGGCAGGCACCCAAAGGCCCACAGGGTCCCTGGAAGACAGACAAAATTCCTTCCACCCCGTGCTGATGGCAGCCAGCCCAGACTTTTGAATTCTGTGATTCCAGCTGAGTGTGGTGGAGCCCTTGCACTTCTGAGCCACAGCCACCAGGCCATGCTGGAGAGACATCAGTTACTGCAGGAACTTGAAGCCATGCCAGCCAGCATCTTGGCTCCTACCACTAATGTTGTTAACATCTATTTTCCAAAGTGTGTTTAAATTAGTGCTAAGAATCGTAGTCTTTTTCTGTGTAAATGTGCGTTGAAGAGAGGAAAACAGTTCATACCAGTGAAGGTTCCCCACCATGCAGCCAGGGCAAATGCCCTATCCCCTGCCTCTGCTAGTAGCACACTGCGGTTTCCACGTGGTTCACAGTCCTTCCTAGTGCAAGACAGGTTAATGAAGAACATTTCTCAGTAGTTTCCTTTTTGTTTTTCTTTATAATTTACAAAATTAAAGATTACAGTGGTGTCTATGTAAAATGATTCTATATCAATGTAAATAAGATTATCTTCTGCAAAAGATATTTAAAAACTAAACTGTGGTCATTTCTTCTTTGAAAGAGGTCATGCAGTTGGGGGAGACTAGAAAGACAGCTGGTTTCATCCAGGTGAATCCTGGGCACCAACAGTGCTGAGCTGTATTACCCTGTTCCTGGGGCAAGGTGCTTGCTTGTAAAACTGTGTGCTGATGGGAGTGAATGTTCTAGAAACGAGTTAACTTCTGAGAAGCCATGTCGAGAAATATGTATGAACTGACTTGGAGCCCACACATCCTGTGTCCTTTGTTAGATTTTTCTCTTTTGCATTGTTTTCAGAGTCTTTGCATTTTTTTAATTAAAATTTTTGTTTACTATAGTTTAGTCTGGGCTCCTAGCACAGCCCTAATTCCTGGCACAGCTGGAGGGCCTGGCCTCCTGCTCACACCCACCCCAGTGTTCTGCGCCGAACAGGGAGAAGTGTAAGTTGTTCACTTTGCTGAGTGGAATAGAGATTGGAAAAGAGCTGATGTATAAAAGAAGCTCAATAGTGACATTCAGTGTCCTTGAGATTCTTGCTCCTATTTCATCAGCAAAGTATTGTCTGCCTGCTCTGAACATACAGTGTGACAGGCACTGCTAAGCCTGGGGCTGTAGCAGGGGATGGGAAGAGGACTGGGCACTGTCTTAGGAAAGTCTAGGTCTATTCCTAGAGAAGTCAACCAAGTCTCACTCACACCCTGTACTGGGAAAGAAGTCTAGAGAGATTTTGAAAGAGGAAGGTAGATTTTCTGGCTAGAGACACCCTTACTGATGTACTGAAACCTTAGTGGGGAATGTGGCTGTGCAACAGTTGCAGATTTAAGTGCTGCTTGCAGACTTGGCTTTAGTTTATATCCACATGTGGCTCCTGCGACACATGTTTCCAAATGACTTTGTACCTTTGAATTACTGCTGGGGTGCATGATGATATATGTAAAAATGCAAAAACAAAAAACACTGGGGCAGGCATTGTGGTATAGTCCTGTGATCCCTGCACTCTGGAAGGCTGAGGTAGGAGAATTGCAAATTTGAGTTCAACCTGAGTGAGTGACTCTTAGCAAGACTGTCCCCAAATAAAAAATTAAAAGGGGCTGAGGACAAGGTTCAGTAAGAAGCCTCTGGATTTAATCCCTAGAAGTGTGAAGAGCTGGGGACTATCTGTAGGCCCCTGAGCCTTTGGGGATTGAGAATAGGGAAAAAGGTAGATGAACATGTAGCATTTGCTAAAATATTAGTAGGACAAAGCAGGGCAGTAGTAGTTTGAGTGGGTGAGGCCCACTGTTGGAACTGGTCCTCAGCTGCAGCCCCTTTTAGGCCTCTGCTGTTTTATCTCTAACCTGAGCCACCCTCCTTTAAGTTGGTACACTGGCTTTTGCATCCTTCTCTGTGAGAATCCCTCAATGAACAGGAATCCTCTTCATCCCAGCACTCAGAAGGCTGAGGCAGGAGGATTGTTCTGAGTTTGAGGCTAGCTCAGATTCCGTGATGAGACCATGTCCCAAAAAAAAAAGAAAAAAAAAAAAAAAAACAAAGGAAGATCTCTCTGGCATCACACTGTCTTGCCCTTCACTATTCTTGCCTGCTGACTGTTAAATCTGCACTTCAGACCTTCTAACTAATAAGTGCTGCTTATTTAGTATGCCCTTCTCAAAGGCTCACAAGGAAGAGCAAGCCTTGAACTTTACATAAAAAAGCGAAGTGGGTTCACAGTCCAATGGTCCAAGGCCATTAACCCGTAACCTCAGTGCCCAGAAGCAGTAAGGAGGGAGTGGTGGATACTGGCTGCCCTGTTGAGGGGACATCGCTCCATGGCTTCTGGGGAGTCCAGACCCAGTGCAGCCAGACAGGCGCTTCTCAGGAAAAGCCAGGCCCTTGGTATTTACATGAGGATTTTAACCACCAGTTGCCTCAGCTCTCTGGTAATAGCTTTATTTTGATGTCATTCACATGTCATACAGCTCACGTATTTAGAGTGTACAGTTCAGACACCTTTAGTTAACAATTGAGCCGGCAAACATCAGTTTTAAAACATTTTCATTGTCCCACCAAAAAAACCCAAACGTGTTAGTACCTGCTCCTCATTCCCCCAAGTCTGTGAGTTTCTACCAGTTGCTCATCTACTTTCTGAACATTTCATAGAAATGAAATAATTACATGTGACCTTTTGTGTTCTGAATTCTTTCACTGTATGTTTTCCAGGTTCATCTATGTTATAGCATGTATCAGAAGGCCGTTCCTTTTTAGGGCTGAGTAATATCCCATTTTATGGATAGTCTGGATTGACTGATTGATTCTTTATTGAGACAAGGTCTTGGTATGTAGTTCAGGCTGGCTTTGAACTTACTGTGTCACCCAAGCTAGTCTCAAACTTGCAGCAATCCTTTTGCCTCATCCTACCAAGTGCTGGGATTACAGCCATGCACTATCACACCCTGCTTTTTATTTTTTAATCTATTGATAGACATTCAGGTAGTTTCCTCCCCCCAACTAAGGCAGGGTCTCACCATGTAGTTCAGGTTAGCCTTCCACTCACTGTGTAGCCCAGGCTGGTCTTGAACTCATGGTGATCCCCTGCCTTAGCCTTCCAAGCACTGGAATTACAGGCATGTGCCACCACACCTGGCAGTTTCCAATTTTGTGAGCCACCTTGAGTGGTCAAATTTATACAGTATATGGGGCAATGATTATGTACCTCAGTGGTAGATCATTTACCTAACATGCCTAAGGCCCTGGTTTTGATGCCTAGCGCTGTAAAAAATTTAAAAGTAAATAAAAATAGAATGATGGTTGTCAAGGGTTTGGGGAAACAGGAAGTATTTTAATAGCTAGAGTTTCAGTTTTACAAGATGGTTGCAAAACTGCATGAGTATCGGGGCACACACCTATAATTCCAGCACTCTGGGAGGCTGAGGCAGGAGGATTATAAGTTCAAGCCCAGCCTAGGCACCTTAGTAACTTAATGTAACCCTATCTCAAAAAAAAAGGGCTTGGGGGTGTGGCTCAATGCAAAGGCTTTGGGTTTGAACTCCAGTACTACCAAAGCGGGGTGGGGAGGTGCTAAGTTTCTATTAAGTGTATTTGATCACATTTTAAATATTGACAGCTGCCACAATCCAAGCTCTTGAGGTTCCTGGAGTGAAGGACCATGAGAAGATGAGAAAATAAAGAAGATGAAAGCTGGGGTCAGGTGGAGCCCTTACCTGATGGGAGGAAAGGAACTGCTCAACCACTGTAGCACCTTTATTTATATACTCAGAAGGATGATGTCAATTTCAACCCCACTGCCTAGCAACCCACTGCTTGGATTGTCTAGGGGCTTGGTGTTTTGGGGGCTGAAGCATCTTCTTCACCTGACTCGCCCCAGGCACTCTTTGTTCTTGAGATGGTCATGCTCCAGCCATGCACCTGTGGTCAATTTCCAACTTCAACAGCTCCCAACATACCTCTGTTTTGTTATTTTAAGTGCAGTCTAAGGATTTTAAGTCCCTGTGTTCTGCAATTTAAACTTTGTCCATTAATCCATAACAGTAGACAGTTACCAGTGTAGCCAGCAATTGTCAGAAGGAGTTAGTGATTTGAGTTTCTTTTATAACATAAAATATCTCCTTTTAGTCAATCATCCCTATCTAATACTTAAAAACTTTTATCTAACTTGTTTACCTTTAGTGGGATGTACATCTCATAAGCATTTGTTGAAGGCAGAGGTCTGAATTTGAAACAAAAGCCTGTCATCATAAACAATCCCTGTTTTACATTCTGGAAAACCTGTACATCTGGAGGCATGAATACATGAATACACCATGAGGTTAATAACACTCATTTGTCATAGCCATATGAAAACCTTTGTATGGGCATCTTTAAATCAAAAACCTTATTATCTGGAAAATACAATCTTTTGACAATGACCAGTGTGAACATATTACAAAAATTTTTTATAACTTTAGTTGGGGTGTCTCCCATAAGGCTGTGGAGATCTCTGGGGCCTCCGATCAGTGAACAAGAACTGGTTAAATGTTACCAGGCGGCCATTTTCTTATTTATCAATTGAAGTCCTAGCCAATAATCTCTCCCAGCCCTAAGGGATTTTTGTTTAATTAATAATTTTTGATGACTTATAAAAACCCAATAATAAACAATATACATGACATTTACATAACCACTTTTAGCAACATTTTGACTAGCCAGGTACTCAGGTGGGAGCATGTTTGGTTTTTAAATCTGTGACCCAAATTAAACTGATTAAATGATCAAAAAATGCAAAAGAAAAGAAAAAATTGAGCTAAAATAAAAACAGCAGCTGTTCACAGAATGGACAAACATAAGACGATCTGTACAGATTGGGACAGACATAGAAGCAAGCTACAGCTCGTTGGTATCCGTGAGAACTCTAAGCTCCTTGGGGGGAGGTATTTATACACTTGTAGCATGCCCTGTTGTTGAGCTAGCTCACTTCTTTATTTTTTATTTATTTATTTTTTTTGCAGCACCGGGGATTGAACTCATGACCTGGTGCTTGCCAGGCAGGCGCTTAGGCCACTGAGCTAAATCCCCAGCCCTTGTCTTTTTTGAGACAGGGTCTCACTATGCCATTCAGGCTGGTCTCGAACTCGAAATGATCCTCCTGTCTCAGCTCCCGAGTGCTGGGATTACAAGTGTGAACTACCACACCCGGCACTAGCTCACTTCTTACACCCGTATTCTCGGGGCTGGAACACCTGTTCACCTCCGGCACCCCATGCCACTGTCGCACTCCTATACGGGCACTTGTGCCATTGACTCCACGTGTGTGAATAATCACTAGCTCAGTTGACTCCCAACAACTGCTTATAAATAGACTGGATGAGCAGATGACAAATACACAGGCAGACTGACAAGCATCTAACAAAATCAGAGTGCACTCACATATTTTAGCCAAATTGAATTACACTAACTTTTTACAATTGTAGGATTTGTAACTATAAGTAGACTAGTCAGATTTGTTGTAGGTCAGTTAGCAGAGATCTCTTACAAAAAGTATTTGGAAAGGACAAAATCTGTAACATTTTTCTGTTTTATCTTAAGAATACTGGTACCTTTTGTGTCCCCTTCTTTCATTAAACTTTCATTTTGGTTATCTCCATGTACTCTTACCATCTATTTAGACCTTTGGTTTTTAGTTTTAGTTACCATCTCCTGGGCATCCTGCATCAGTTCCTTCAACTGGCTCCAGGTCTGGTCTAACCCCATCCTTGTCGATCAGTTGTGGCGTGGTTTCTGAGGCATCACTGTCATAGGACTGAGCATCAGCTTCTTGAGAGGTGGAATCAACTCCTCCTCTGGGTTCGGGTCCATGATATAGCCGGACAACATGCTCTGGCACCCAGATAGGCTGTTCCGAATTTTCTGGAAAAATACAAGCATACCCTCTACCCCAGGTGAGTAGTAGGCTGGGACCTTTCCATTATCCAGTATCAAGATCCTTCCAAAGGACTCTTCCTAACCCTTTTTTCTTTACCCAATTAAATTGTCTTTCTGCTGCTGTAATTCCATCCTTAGTACAATTTAAAAAGTTAATAGTATATGCTGCCAAATGAAGTCTATTATGAGGTGTAAATTTTATAGGAAAAGCTTTACCTTTTGGTTTTTGTAATTGAACCTTGCGTGTACAGTGAGCACACTCAACAATTCCTTGAGGGTTATAAGGAATTCCTGTGATAAGGGAAACATGAAAAGTTTTATAAAACATTTGGAAGACAGCACTTGTATAGGCTGGGCCATCGTCAGTCTTAAGTGCCCATGGGCAGCCAAGGGCACTAAGGGCATCTAAGCAATGAGCAGTGACATGTTTAGCTGCTTCACCAGTCCGAGCAGAAGCAAAGGTAAATCCCGAGAAAGTGTCCAGTGAAACATGGACCCAGCGTAGAGAGCAGGAATGTGAGTGACATCCATTTGCCAGAAATGATTAATGTGTAATCCTCGGGGATTAACCCCCATGGAGAGTGGGGGAAGATGTATTACACAGGAAGAGCATTGTTTAACAATCCATCGAGCCTGTTCTCTGGTTAAATGGAACTGTTTGCGTCAGGTAGAAGCGTTTTGGTGGAATGTGGCATGGGAGGCAGAAGCCTGTTGAATGGCAGCTGAGGGAGCAATAGTGACAGTAGCTAGCAATCTGTCTATAGCATTGTTTCCCTCAGTGAGAGGCCCTGGTAATTGGGAATGGGAACGTAAATGGCCAATAAAACAGGGAACATGGCATGACTGACTGGCAAGTTGGAGTGTGTGAAATTATTGAAAGAGATCTTCTTGATTGGTGTGTATAGTGGCAGTTTCAATGTGGTGCATCACACCATGAACATAGGCACTGTCTGAAAAGAGGTTAATTTCATTGGAGTAGATGAATAATCTTGCAAGGTCCATATGACAGCTTGTAATTCAGTCTTGTGCAGAAGAGAAACCCATAGCCTGTATTCAGGAAGAGGAGACTGTCACATAACATCCCATGCCTGAAGATGACCCAGCTGTGAAAATGGAGAGACCTCCTATTCTGGGGGCCGAACTTATTTTTGAAGGAAAAACAATGGGTGTAAGGAAAGCAAATTGAATTAGTTTATCTGGAGGATAATGACAATCAGTAACACCAGGAAAGTTAGCCAATGCAGATTGCTAAGATGATGAAAACTGCCATAGCCACTGTTGTTGGACAGAAGAAAAGGGAACAATGATAGTGTGCACCTCACAACCAAAAAGCTGAATATTGCATATTTGCTCACATGCGATCAGTTCTGCCACAGCCTCATAAAAGGGAGTACGGGGCAGGTACAGCCATTGTAAAGGCTCCTGAGACTGCCAAAGGACCCCAGTCAACATGTGTTGAGTAGGGAAAATAATTAAAAACATTGGTAAAGATGGGTCAACTCTAGAAAGTTGGGTATTACAGAGAGCCAGATTAACTTTGTCCAAGGTGGCCTTAGCCTCTGACATGAGAATCCTTGGATATGTGGGGGCTGGGTCCCCCTTGAGAATGTCAAAGAGAGGGCCTAAATCATGAGTAGTTAGCTTAAGAGCTGGGCAGAGCCAAATTAATATTACCAAGGTCTGAAAATCAGATAAGGTTGTAAAATGATTAATTTTAATCTGAACAGTTTGGGGTACAATATGTCTTTGCTGGATGATGTAATCTAAATATGAAAAAAGTGCCATGGTTTGCACCTTTTCAGGAGCCACAACTAGGCTGGCACTACCAAGGGTGTTGCCTAATTGGATAAATACTTGGTGCAAAGTGAATAAGGATTCATGTGCCAATAGTATATCATCCATATAATGAGTAAGATAAATAGATAAGCCTGATGGACCGACAAAATAAAGTTGGACTATTTGCCATTCCTCGTGGCAGACGACACCACTGGAAGCGGCACATAGGAGCCTGATGATTAATAGAAGGTAGACTAAAGGCTCAATCAACATGAGGGAAAAGTGCAAAGGAACAGCTATGGGACTGGGCAATCCTGGCTGAAGTTCTCCCATAGGTCCCACGGTTTTATTAACAGCCTGCAAATCTTGTAATAATCTCCATTTTCCTGACTTCTTTTTTGTTATGAAAATGGAGTATTCCAAGGGCTATTGGAGGGTTCTAAATGTCCTGCCATCATTTTTTAACCAGTGTATGAGCTGCTATAAGCTTCTTCTGCGTGAGAGGCCACTGATAACCCAAACAGGGTCATCAGACGTCCAAGTTATCTTGGATGCCATCTGTGGTGTAGAAAAGATCAAGGCCCCTCCAGAAAACATGAAGGTGAGTATCCTATTTCAAAACAGTCTTTTTTTGGGTCTAATGGAAGGGAGTCTCTCCTTCCTTGATTATATTTACCAAGCCCTTGAGTGGGAAGAAAACCTTGTTGTAACATCTGATAAGTCATCAAAGAGGGCTAACCAAAAATGCCCCCATATCCTGTAATACATCACAACCCCATAAATTGACTGGTATATGGGGGAGGACATAAGGTGGGAAATGTCCAGAATGATCTTCTGCATTCCTCCAGGTTAACAATTTATCACATCTACTAGGGTGAGAAGTATTGCCCACACCCTGTAGATCTGTAGTTGCCACATCCAGAGGCCATGCCATAGGCCACTGGTGATGGGCAATAACAGAAACACCTGTTCCTGTGTCTAAAAGCCCCTTAAATACTTTTCCTTCAATGATTAATTCCATCTCGGGGTGATCCTGTTTGAGCTGTTGAACCCAGTAAGTATCGGAACATCCAAAGCCCTTGGATCCCCTTTCCATATTTACAGATTTTCCAATTTTTGTCAAGGAAAAAATAACCAATCGAGCAATACAAGAATCTGGGGTGATTTGAACAGTGTTTTGAGTAGATTGAATCGAACCTTGATTTCCGCTGTATAGTCAGCACTGATGACACCTGGCAAAACCTGGAGACCTTTTAACGTGAGACCTTTTAACGACCTAGTAGTAGACTCACTTTTCCTTGAGGCAAAGGCCCATAGACCCAAGTAGGAATAATTTGAGGTCCTATTTCAGGAGTTAGTATGAATCTGGAGGAGAAACTGAGGTCCAAGCCTCCGCTGTTTTGTTGCTCACCAGAGGTCAGAAATGTGCTTGGCAGCAGAGGGTGAGGCTGAGGAGGAGTTGAAAGCGCTCCCATTGCTTGGTGGAACTGAGGCAGGCCCCATTGGAAGTTTCCAGAAATGGGCTGGCCTTCCACACCCAGTTTTGATCTACAATCATTTGCCCAATGATATCCTTGTACAGATATGAGGGGGTTTCGTGGAAGAGACAGACAGTGGCAATGGTGCCCCCACAGGTGCAGCAGTAGAACAATCGAGCAAAATGTCCCACCTCCCACAACGAAAACAAGTAGGCTTGTTTTTCCCCTTTCCTTTAGGCTGCAGGTTAATGACCTGAGTGATAGCTGCTGCCAAGGCAGCCCCCTGTACATATCAGGAGCCAATCAATGTCTGCACAAATCCGAATCATCTTGCTGTCCTAGCAGCTCTATAAAACTCAAGATAAATGGAGCTGTAGGTCCACAAGTGGTGGTAGTGTTTTAATTCATTGAATGTCTTAAAGT
>RJWT010011396.1:10214-23439 GCA_004365215.1 Cuniculus paca
CTCCCTGAGAGGTGGAAGTTCCAACCTGCGACACAGCAAAATTTGAGCTGAAAAGCCAAGAGTTGCCACTAGTGGCTCAGTTAAGGTTATCAGGGTGGCTGTCACTCCACCATCTTTTTCCTGCTCGGGACTTGATTTTAAAATAGTGCCTGGAACCAGTTCCACTGTGGTTCTTTTTTTTTTTTTTTGCGGCACTGGGGATTGAACTCACGACCTTGCGCTTGCCAGGCAGGCGCTTAGACCGCTGAGCTAGATCCCCAGCCCTGTTTTTGAGACAGGGTCTCACTATGCCGTTCAGGCTGGCCTTGAGCTCACTTTGTAGCCCAGGCTGGTCTTGAACTCACAACGATCCACCTGTCTCAGCCTCCCGAGTGCTGGGATTACAGGCATGAGCCACCACACCCGGCATCCACTGTGGTTCTTTCAGTGACTATTAAGACCCTGTCTAATCCAAATCCACAGAAGGAATGTAAATACTGGAATCAAGCATACGACAAACAGTTCCTTGTACATTTGTGATTCTTTAGAATGTTTGTCCCATAATTAGACAACTGATATAATCAGTACACTTTTTTTTTTCTTTTCAGGTCAGGGTTTCTCACAAGCCCATTTATAACTGGCCCTAGAGAATAAGGGTTTGTTTCAATGCCCCAATCTTTACACATGATGAAACCTGTATCAGTACACTCCAGTGACTACTGACCTATATACCAATGCACTTCTCCCCCTGGTTGCACACAAATGAAGCGTCCCCTCGCCTGCAATCTCTTACCGTTTCTGTGTTCAAGCACCATATGCTATGACCCATGCCGCTCTTGGGTTCCTGGGTCGATGGATGGCAAGAGGGTGAGAAAATAAAGAGACAAAGCTGGGGTCAGGTGGAGCCCTTACCCTCCTGATGGGAGGAAAGGAACTGCTCAAACACTGTAGCAATTTATTTATACATTCAGAAGGATGATGTCAATTTCAATCTTGCTGCCTAGCAACCCATTGCTTGGATTGTTTAGGGACTTGTTTTTCTGGGAGGGAGGCAACTTCTTCTCCTCCCTTTGCCCCAGGTGCTAGTTGTTCTTGGGAGGCCACACCCCAGCCATACACATGTGGTCAATTTCCTGCTTCAGTGGCTCCCAACAGACAGCTAACATGTCTACTTCCATCTGGCTTTTCTACTAGAAAAGCTTGTTGAGGCAGACAGCATAACTTATGCTAACACTGTAGTTAAGACCCAGCACCCTGATAAATTTGGGTTGAAGAAACTCCTCAGTTTATAGAGAATGAGCTAGGACTACTGGACGATTTCATGCTTGGAAGGATTGGAGGCCAGGGTATGGTGGTAAAGAGGGTACGAGTTACACAAACCTAAACACAGATGAGAAATTCATATACTTGCCATAGAATCTCACGGAGGGACTTATGTTCTCTGAGTCTCTGTTACTTGCCCTCTAAGGGGGTGGAGCTGAAGGGCTGACCCACCAAAGCAGCCTCTGCCACAGGCCACATCACCGCATCACCAGTGCCCCATTACAATGCCACAGCTCTTCATTCATTTTTGGTACTTGCTCTGAAGTTTGGGTACAGCATGGGCACACAGCGTGAGAAGGAAAGGGAGATAATCTTTCCCCTTCTGCCCCGTCTGCCCGAGTTTTTCCCCAACTCTACAAATGTGCAGGTGCCCCCGCCTACTGACTCCCAGTGCAAGCTGACAGAATTGTTGCTGATGGCCAGCTGGACTCCCGTGTGCTGTGTACCCGGTCTGTGTAAGGATTTCAAGCAGTGAGAATGAGCAGGTGCTGGTCACAGGTGCTCCTATAGCAGTGGTGGCACGTGCCTCAGCAGGCTGTTGGTGTCACTGAAAGTTCTAAAAGGTTCACCATCACTGTCCCACAAGCAAAGGATGGACACTCCCATTTCCTATCTTACTAAACTTGAACACCTTTGTCATCTCTGTTTATCAAATGATCCCTTCAGCCTGACCCACCCTCCTGCGCCCTTTACTGCAGAGAGAGGGAGGCTGGGCACCCACCTCAGCCATACGGTGCCTTCTGGAATTTTTATACTATTGGTGTTCCAGAAGCTGCCACCCTATCCCACAGAAACAGAGCCCTTTTCTTTTGGAAGTCATCTGGGAGAACAATGGCTTTATTTGAAAAAAAAAAAATTTTGTATACAAGAAAGGATGATTGTGCATCTGAGTCTCCTGTCCCCTGGCTCAGGGCTATAAAGTGGAGGTCAGAGCTGAGTGAAGTCCCCTTTGTGCTGCTCCAGCCACTGGTCCAGTGTCTGGGCCTTGGGGTTGAGACGCAGGGTCAGCTCAATGTTGCGGTCAGGTTTCAGGGCGTAGAAACGGAACATGTTAGCCAGGTCGCAGGCTCCAGGGAAGCCAAGCTTCTCATAGTCCTCGGGAGTCATCTGGAACCAGAGGGAACCCAACACGTCTGGCCTCCTCCAGCATCCCAGAAAGGCAGTGAGGAGAAGCAGGGGGCTTGGTCTCCCCACATGCTTGCCCCAGAGCCACTGTTGGCCTCTGAATTGGTGACTGAAGTCCTCACTATGAGGTCATTTGAAAACTTTCCAAAAGGAAAAGTTTGTTTTGTTTGTATTTTTTTGAAACAACATCTCACTATGTAGTTCATATTGACCTTGAACTCACTATGTAGCTAGGTTGGCCTTGAACTCACAGTGATCCTCCTGCCTCAGCCTCAAGGATTACAGGTGTCCACCACCACACCCGGCAAGAAAAAGAGTTTGGAAATCACTGTTCTCAAGAACTACCTGATAACTTCAGTCAGTCTAAAGACTGTACTTTCAGTATCACAAGATGAAAAATGTCTCAGTCCCTTCCCAACCAGAAAAATCAAAAGTCAAAAACTGTTCCTTTGCTCACCCAAACTATGTCTTTTTGGGGGGTTGGGGTGCTTACTGGGGATTCAACCTAGGGCTTTCATAATGAACTACTTCCCTACCCCTCCTCCCTTTACATTTTGAGACAGGCTATTGCTACGTCACTAAATTGCCCACATGAGACTAGAATTCATGATCTTCCTGCCTCGGCCTCCCAGACAGCTGGAATTAAAGGTGTGCACCACTATGTTGAGCTGAACTAAATTGTAACTCCTTAGCTCTTCAAATCCTTCACAACTCTTTGGGAGGCTAAGACAAAAGAATGAATCCCAGTACTTGGGAGGCTGACACAGGAGAACTGCAGTGAGTTCAAGGTCAGGCTGAACTACATAGCAAGACTTCCTCTCCAAAAAACAAAACAAAACACACTGGGATGCAGCTCACTGCAAAGGCCCAGTTCAATCCCTAGTTCAACATTTAAAAAATTATCCATGACTTGGCCCAAGTCTTTTTTTTTTTTTAAAGCAACACATGGCTACTTAGTGTGTATTTTCTAGGCACTGTGCCAAGAAAACTAATGTCAATTACTGAGAAGATGTTAATACACCCATTTTACAAATCAGGAAATGGACACAGGGAGAGGTCAGGCAACAGACCCAAGTTCCCACCTTTATGGCCTTAAGGACTGGGCTGGAACCAGGATCAGAGTACCTGAGCGTGACTCCTTACCCACTTCCCTCTTTCCTACTGTTGCTCTTTGGGTCTGGGTAAGGGGTTCTGTTTGTGGTTTGTCTCTACCCAGTGTCACCAGTTTTCTTTGTTGTTGTTTTGTTTTGAGACAAGGTCTCCCTATGTTGTTCAGGCTTGAACTCACTATGTAGCCAAGAATGACCCTGAATTCATGGCAACCCTCGTGTCTCGGCCTCCTGATTGCTGGAATTACAGGTGTGTACCACCATGCCAGGCCCGTTTTGTTTTATTTTGTGGCACCAGGAATCGAACTCACGACCTTATACTTGACAGGCAGGTGCTTACACTACTGAGCTAAATCCTCGGCTCTTGTCTTTTTGAAGCAGGGTCTCGCTATGCCATTTAGGCTGGCCTTGAACTCACTTTGTAGCCCAGGCTGGTCTCAAACTCACAATGATCTTCCTGCCTCAGCCTCCTAAGCAGGGCCCTAGATTTTAATGAGTAAGACATTAGAAACAGCATCCAGGGGTCTGGCCAGGAAACTTAATGGTCATCAGAAACAGGAAGGCGGGGTTCTTGGCTACCCAACCAAGCCAAGAGGAAATGGATCTGGCCTCTCTTCAATATGCATCCTGCAGAGAGAGGACTCAGCGGATGCTGTCTTTTCAGTCTTCCTTGCCTTGGCTCCTATAGTCCATTCTTCCTGGAAATTTTTCTGTCTCCTTCATAAAATGCCTGAGCCAAAAATTTCACTCTGGCCATACTAATGTCTCAGGAACAGCAAAACATAAATGTTAACGATGATAGTTAATTTAGATTTACATTGTTCAGAGGGATGGGAAGCTCTAGATACTTCTTCCCTACAAGCCCAAAAGGCCCTTTGAGAGTTAGAAGCTAGAGGCTATTTCTTTGTAGCAACTGGGACAATACCCCCTCCCCATCTCCAGAAGCATAAACCCACCTTGCTGTGGTGCACAGTCTTGCCAGTGTGCCTGGTGAGCAGCGCAGCATACTCCTCTGCAGTGTGCCTGCAAGTACTGAGTCCAATGTTCTGCCCCACGTACTCTTCTGGCATCTTCAGCAGGCTGAGCACCACAGGACCCAGGTCACTCACAGCCATGCCATCCATGGGGGTATCACCCATGGGCAAGTCTGTGGGGCAGAGAGATATGCTGGCAGACACAGCCTCCTCAGGGTGTCTGGGGCCATATTTCCAGCAGTGAGTCTCCCGGGCACCTAGACACTGACCTATGTGGAGCCAGGAGTGGGTGGGTCCTGCTATCTTCTGCACCCAGAAAAAGGGGTCACCCAGCTATCTCTTCAGATCATCCAAGGGGCCTGAGGGGATGGAGCCTGTTATGGTTTGTTTCTAGATGTCCCCGCAAAGCCTCATGCAGTCATAGGTGAGGCTTTTCAGAGGTGGCTGGATCTAGAGTGTCTGATGCCAGGATTAAGGATGTGATATTGGGATTAATTCACGGTTCAATGCCAGGATTAAGGGTGCCCCACCCAAGTAACCTGGATAGAATATAAGGGACAGAATGAAGGCTGCTGTGGTCACTGGCTACTTTGCTGCCTTCTGCCCACCATGAACAGTTTTTCCTCTGCAATGCCCTTCTACCAAGCCACCTTGCCTTGGAGCCAGCCAACTATGGACTGAAACCTCTAGAAACTATGACCCGAAATAAACCTTTCCTCCTTTAACTTTGGGTGTTGGGTATTTTGTCTCATCAATGAAAGAAGACAGAGCCCAACTCAGAAATACAATGCAGAGTATTCCTGACAACTGCCCTGCATAATATAAAGGGAGTGTCCGTGGGTTATAGCACTGGACTCCACGTGCAGATGGACAGGACACCCCTGGGCTCTGGCAGTACTTTATCCCTCAGGTAAGGGTCAGTGATGTTAACACAGAGGACAAGGAGTAGCCACCAGGCACCCACTCTGGCCTCTAGTGTGTCCTGCTCTCATCCACTCACTGATTGGGAAGGACACGTGTTCGCTGAGGTTTCCTTTCAAATTGGGATCAGTGCACCTTGCCCGTTTCTGTATTAGCCAGCAGACCCTAAGAAGACCCTGAGCAGACCCTACTTTGTGAAATCTATAAAACTCCATCATCCAAATCTTTTCTTTTTTGGGAGGGGGGTTGCTGGGGATGCAACCCAGGGGCCTTGCACAACTCTACCAACTGAACTATATGCCCAGCCCTCCTCATCTTTGAAGAAAAAGTAATAACCATGCTCCTGTCTCTGTAGCTGTCCAAAGGGCAAAGCAACACATCACCACTGCTATAGATTTTCTCATTACCCCTGTGGACATAGCCAAGGCCCAGTCTCAGACGTGATGTGAGAGACCCAGAGCTTGGGCCCAGAACCACCTGATAAGCCTGCTTTTCTTTTCTTTACTTTTTTTTTTGGCTTTTCTATTATACCTGAAGCTTTACAGGGTGAGAACTCCGCTCACTGTACATGGGGAAGGGTACTCACTCAGCAAGTAGCTCTTTCCATCTGGGGCTCTCTGGGGCAGAAAGTATGAGAGGAGGTTCTCAAAATAGCAAGGCAGCCGTACACTGGTCATGGGAACACCAATGTCTCGGAAATATTCCTCCACTTCCCCTTTGCCATCAAAGTGACCTGCTGCCAGCTTTCCGGCCGTCAGCTTCTTGATGTTCTCCAAGCCACTGTAGACCACATAGTGGAGGCCCAGGCGCTTGGCCAGATCAGCCAGCAGCTTCCCCTGATGGACAGAGAAGAGACCATAAGGCTAAGAGGAAGCATATGAGTCTCCAACCATACCCCCAACTGATGCTGTAATCCCAGAGCTGTCATAACTGTGAGGCTAAGACCTGGGCCCCCCTATCCAGGAAGAAACTTGCTCTTCCTGAATGATGCTCACACACTGCACATCTCCTTCAACTCAGAACTCTAAGTCTTCTACCGGCAGGCTCTAAGATCACCTTTCTAGAACATTTGCTTATTCTTAACTGCAGCCCACCATGTGCACCAAGAGAATGTGGGCAGGTGTGCGGATGGGGGAGGCTCACACAGAACCATCTGACACGCACATCCCATTCTCACGGGCCTGGGTCTTATCCATAGAGCTCTGCCAACTTCCCTGGAGAAGGTGCTATGGGTTGGTACTTAAGCACACAGGTTGCATGATCCAGGACGTGTGTTATAACTATTCTGACCTCGTCAGTTAAATGCAAATAGTAAGCCAGGCATGGTAGCATGGGCATACAGTCATAGCTATTATGGAGACTGAGGCATGAGGATCACAAGTTCCAGTCTGGGAAACTTATCAAGATCTTGTGTCAAAATAAAATTGCACCAGGCATGGTGGTGCATGCCTGTAATCCCAGCATTTGGTAGGCTGAGGCAGGAGGATCACAAGTTTGAGGCCAGCCTGGGCTACATAATGAGTTCAAGTCAGCCTGAACTACACAGAAGACCCTCTCAAAAAACAAATGGAAGGAAGGAAGGATTGAAGCAAAGGTGGGGTGTGGTGTTATCCCCACACTCAGGAGGCAGAGGCAGAAAGATCAGCTTGAGTTCAAGGCCAGCTGTGCTATACAGTTGCCTTCAAGGTCAGCCTGAACTATATAATGACATCATCTCAAAAACAAACAAATAAAGGGCTAGAGATGCATGTCAGTGGTAGAACATTTGTCTAGCAAACATGAGGCTTTGGATTCAATCCCCAGGACCAGAAAGGGAAAAAAAGCACCCGAGTAACTAATATTTGCTTCATTGTGAAGGGGACTGGATAGTAACCTCTAAGATAGGTCTATGTCCTCACCCTTGAAAACCTATGACTCTGACCTTATTTGGAGAAAAGGTCTTTGCAGCTGTCATCAAGGATCTTTAGATGAGATTATCCAAGATTAATGAAGTAAGTCTAAGTTCAATGAGCAGTGTCTTTATAAGAGACAAAAGAGTAAAAAACATAGAAGAAGCCAGCTGAAGACAACGGCGCAGAAACTGGAGACACAGCCACAAGCCAAGGAATGACTGGAGCCATTAGCGTCTAGGAGATGTGAGAAGAGGTTCTCTCCGGGAGCCTCTGGAAGGAGTGTGACCTTGCTCACAGCTTGATTTTGAACTTCCAGCTTCCAGAACCATGAGAAAATCAAATTTCTTTGGATTTTAAGCCATCTGGATTATTTTCATTCATTACAGTAGCCCTAAAGCAGCTCACAGAAGTTTCTCAGAATTAAACAGATGAGATCTGCTCCAATAAGAGAAGTAGTCTTTGTCCACTCCGGGTGCTATGATTTGGATGTGGTCCGTCACCTAAGAGTTCATGTGCTTGGGCCGGGGATCTAGCTCAGCGGCCTAAGCGCCTGCCTGGCAAACGCAAGGTCGTGAGTTCAATCCCTGGTGCCGCAAAAAAAAAAAAAAAAAAAGAGTTCATGTGCTTAAGAAGTGGTTCCCCCATCAAAGCCCACAGGGGCCTGAAGAAGAGTAAAAAGGTCACAGTGCTCAGTCCACCTTGGCAAGATGGAGCTGCTCTTTTTGTGGTAGTGGTGATAGTACTAGGGATTGGGCCCAAGCAGCACTAGCTACATCTCCAACTTAACTTTTCTTTTCTTTTCTTCTTTCTTTTCTTTTTCTGTTTTTGAGACAGGGTTTCACTATGCAATTCAGGTTGGCCCTGAACTCACTGTGTAGCCCAAACTGGGCCTCAGACTAGCAGCAATCCTCCCACTTTAACCTCCCAAGGGCTGGGATTACAGGCGTGCACCATCACACCCAGCTTTTTAGTTTTGAGACAGGGTCTCACTAATTTGCCCAGGCTAGCTTTGAATTTGTGATCCTGCTGCCTCAGTCTCCCAAGTAGCTGAGATTATAGGCATGCTCCTAAAGCTAGCACTGCCAGCACAGTGCCTGCCTGACAAGCACAAGGGGGGAGTTCGATCTCAGGTACAAGAGGAAAAAAAAAAAAAAGCTAGCACTCCCCATCATGGAGCCCCCTCGCAACCTGCTGGGAGCAGCTGAAGCGAGAGATGGATCACACATACCACACTTGCCAGGCTAACCCAAGGCTGTCCCAAGAACAAAGAGTGCCTGCCTACATTTTGTGACTGTTTAAAAAAAAGAGTGCCTGGGGCGAACCACGAGAACAAGCTGCTGCAGCCCAGAGAACACCAAGTCCCAAGGCCGTCCAAGCAATGGCTTGCTAGGCAAAGGGGTGTCCCTGTGACTTTATCTTGCTAAATGTGTAAACAAACGTCCCCACAGTGGGTGAGCGATTCCTTTTCTTGCATCAGGAGACAGGGCTCCACGTGACCTCAGCTTTCCTCTCTGTGCTTTCCCATCCTCTGGCAGTCCTTCCCCCACCCCGCCCCCAATGGCTAGAAGTGCTGCCGGACACAGCACCAGCCCCTCCGACCACCCCTTACCTGCTTCACCTCTTGCTCCTGGCTGCACTTCTCCCAGTAGTTGGTCACAATGAACGCAGCATGAGCTCCAGTCAGAGCCAGCTCCATGCTGGCTTCGTCATCCTGGTCTCCCTGCACTACTTCTGCGCCTCGGAGCCTCAACTCCTTGGCGGCCTTCTGTCCAGGGTTCCGGGTCACCACTCGAACCCTGAATGTCCCATCTTCCAGGAGTGTGCGGGCTACTGAGCCTCCTTGGGCACCTGCAAAGTGTCAGAAACACAAATAAGTCCCACAGCAGGTGACGCCTGGAAGGCATGGCTCCATTACAGCAGGAAATAGTCACGCCATGATTCTCATTAAATCAGTTATTTACGTGCCCACTTCAGCAGCAGATATTCTGAACCATAGTTAGTTATTTTTGTAGTACAAGAAATTGAACCAAGGGCTCATGATGCTAGGCAAGCAGTCTACCACTGAGCTACGCCCCAGCTTCATTAAACCACTTTTAAATAATAGCTTTACTGAGGTAGAATTCATTTACCACGGACAGCTGAGGCTACAGCTCAGGGGCACAGTGCCTGCCTGGCAAGCACAAGGTCCTGAGTTCAATTCCTGGAACCAAAAAAAAAAAATCATTTACCATAATATTCACTTTTGGGGGGCAATGAGCTACATCTTCAGGCCTTTTTATTTTTATTCTTTTTGATACAGGGTCTCGCTACTCAGTTTGGACTGGGTTTAAGCTCACTTTCTAGCTCAGGCTAATCTCAAACTTGCAATGATCCTTCTGCCTCAGCCTCCCAAATACTGGGATTACAGGCATGCACCACCTTGCCTGTTTCCCAAGGCCTTTTTAAAATTTTGATTGTCTTGTTTTGTCCTGAAATTTTTGAGACTGGGTCTCATTGTAGTTCAGGCTTGGCTTGAACTTACTGTAGCCCAGGCTGGCCTAGAACTAGAAGAAATTTGTGATGTTCCTGCTTCAGCCTCCTGAATTCTGAGAATACAGGCATGCCCAGTTCATGCTTCACCCTTTCATAAAATTTTAGAGTTGGGCACAGGGTAATGTGTGCCTACGTATAGTTTCAGCTACTGAGGAGGCTTACACTCAAAAGAGGGTCACTTGAGCTCAGGAAATTGAGGCCAGATTGACCAATGCTGTGAGAATCCGTCTCAAAACAAACAAACAAAACAAAACAAAACAAATTATGTATGCCTTAAAAAAGGAAGTTGTCAAAGTAAAATCATCAATCAGGGTGGGGATTTAGCTCAGCTGCGTAAGCGCCTGTCTGGCAAGTGCAAGGTTGTGAGTTCAATCCCCATACCAAAAAAAAAAAAAAAAATCGTCAACCGGGTGTACTGGTGCAGGCCTGTAAGGAGGCTGCCTCAGGAGGCTGAGGCAGGAGGATCACTGCAAGTTTCAGGCCACCTTGTGTTACACAGTGAGTTCAAGACCAGCCTGAACTACATAGCAAGCATCTGAATCAATCAATCAATCAATCAATTAAATCAAATCAAATAATCAAAAGGACATACTGGCACATCCTGTAATGCCAGCACTCCAAGAGACTGAGACGGAGCCTAAACTCCAGCTTATTTTGGGCAAATTCTCAATTTTGCAAAACGCTCTCAAATTTTTTGACAAGGCCTGAGAATGCAGCTCATTCCAAAGGTTTTGGGATCGATTCCCAGTACCAGGGAAGGGCACAACTTGGTAACTGATGGAAGAAGCGCGTAGGAAATTTTAACTTTGGTATCCTCTTCAAATCATTTTGTTGTTGTTGCGTAGAACCCAGGGCGCCGCGCATGCTAGGCAATGGCTTTACCACGGAGTTATATCCCCCAACCCTTTCTGAGGCAGGATCTTGCTAAATTATCCAGGCTTCCCTCACACTTAAGGAAGCGCCTGCTTCAGCCTCCCAGGTGGCTGGGCTTGCCAGGGTGCGCCACCAAGTCCTGTTAAACTGACTTACGTGTTTTTAAATTCACTAATAATGTGCGCCCCCGTCGTGCGCCGCACCTCCCCGCTTCCGTGGGCCCGAGGCCCCACGGAACTCAACACCCTTCCAGCTCCCAGGCGCGTGGGCTCGGCTCTGCACGCAGGCAGAGCCCTGCGCTCTCGGTCCTTGCTCACCTGTGGCTCCAAAAACCACCACCAGTTTCTTGTCGGCCATGAGGGCCAAAGCCGTACTGGTGCGGTCCCGAGAAGCCTGGGCTAGAGCTGGAGACGGGGCAGCGATTCCCCCAGAACCTAAGGCACTGCGAGCTAACGGAAGCGGAGAGGAGGTGGTTATCTGAAACCTGGGTCTCAACACCACCACCCTAAGATCCGCAACCACGCCCCCCCGAGTCCAGTCCTCAGGCCTCGCCCCAGGTGGGGAAATCTCGCGGGAACTGGGACCCGCGTCCATCAGTAGAGTCCACTGGGAGGGGGGACGTGGAGCTCCGCGGCGGCTGGCCCACGCCTGCGGCGCTAGTCTCCTCTGGCTGAACCCCCTCCCGGCCGCACCTGGTCCAAGGGCCCCCGCTGCCCGGCTCCTGGACGCCTGCGGCTCCCACAGCCGTGCCCAGCATACTTGTTCCCCCCGCCCCTGACCTAGATGGTTTATCCCAGGCCGGTGGAGCCAGACGCTGCGAGCTGGGGGGTTTTCCTAGCCGGCTCGCGGCAGCCTGGTAGGCTGGCGTGCAGAGCGATTGTGACCCTAGTGCGCGTGGGTAGGGGTCCCCGAACCCGCTGCTACGTGAAACGAAACAAAATAAAAAAGTGTGTGGAGGAAAGTTAGGTCTTTATCTACCGTGAACATTTGCATTTTTCAGGTATTGGTTGTCACCTAAAGACAACTGCGTTGGGAGGGCTGGTGATACCTGCAGATACGGGAATTTACTAATAGACAAAGGAATGTAGAAAACACAAGAGTTTGTTTAGACTTGATCTTAGCCAAAAGGCCGAGAAGCAATCAAGAGTTTATTTAGATCAAGAGTTTCCCAAGAGACACCACCCGTCAGGTTGAGAGATTTGGACTTTTTAAGAATTTAAAAATTAGTGTAGACAGTAAAAATTAGCCAGTGAATGTCTCTAGGTCTCTCCTGGGATCTTTAACACTTTGTAGATGTTTTGGAAACAGCTGCATTGAGTTTAAAATGTTATATATGCGGAATGTTGTTGAGACAGGTTCTTGTTATGTAGTTCAGGCTGGCCTTGAACTCAGCCATCCTCCTGCCTCAGCCTCTTGAGTGCTAGGATTACAGGTACGTACCGCTGTGCCCGATTGAAATTATATTTTTACAGTTGCGATTCCTACAAAGCCACTCGCCCCTGGCCCACAGAAGATCTTTTGCCTTAAGTAAGGTTTTAAGGAGGTCTGTGCATATCTTTTAGGGAAGATGGGTCTTGACTCAGAGAAATGAAAGGGCTGCACGAGATTTGTTCTTGTTTTAAACCACCTACCAAGAAGGCTTCCATTGGAGTTCTTTTGTTAAAGGTTTTATCCAGAATTCAGCTCTTTAGGTGTTGTAGCCCACAGGGAATAAAACCAATTTTGTCCTAAAGGTGCATTATTGTGGTTGTATAATCCCCACAATTATTCTTTGGAATATTTCTATTGATGAATTATAATTTCAGTTTTATGAGCTTATATTAAACAATGAGTACTTAACAGGAAAAAAAATTTTTAAGTATTGAATTTTTACTATTGAGTGTTAATAAAAAAGCATCAAATTTTTCAACATCGACTGTTTTTTGGTCTAAATGTTTAAAGTCTAAAATGTAACAAACTCCTATATGAGCTATAATGAAAATACCAGAACTCTACAAAAAAAAACTCTTTACTTCAATTATCACATCTAGGACAGTCTTCACACAGGACAACAGCACATTCCATATTCAACTAACCCTTGCTGACACTGACAGCGCATGTGTTTTGCTTCCCTGGCCTTTTTGTAGGACAAACCTGACATCTTGCTGGCCTAAGTATTTCGTCAGGAGGTTCTTATCATATAAAATCTGTAGCTGATAGGAACATGAAATATCAATCAAGTAAAGTATTGAATTCTTCATATGGATTGCACATTTAGAATAAACATCAACATTGTCACATCAGCTGGTTATTTGATTACAGAATCTAAAAGATAATATCAGAAATAAAAACTTAACCAGAATTACAATGTAAATACAAACAAAAGTCAACCCCAGAAATAATCGCTTCAACTGTCACCCAAGGCAGTCTTCACTCATGGCAACAGCATGTTCCATACACAAGTATCACTTCCACTGGTAGTATAACCGCAGACAGAAACATGGAAAAGACACCCAGA
>RJWT010011397.1:0-23346 GCA_004365215.1 Cuniculus paca
CTTAATTACTGCAAGTAGACAAGATCATATTTTATGCCAAAACACCTCAACAAGATGAAGGAAAACACCAAATGAATCATCTCGACTTGACTTGATTGCCCTTTGCTCTGGGTTCTCATGAAGTCAGGATGCATCAGCGCCTGAAGCAGGTACAATTTTACAGACTGGAGCCTCTGAGTCTAATAGTCACCTCACTCTTGCTATGACCAGCAGAGTTTGTCAGGCTTTTCAGTACCAAGGAAGTGGAAGAGTGGGTAGGAGCTGCCATGCTCCTATGCAGCTCACTGACTCATCATGGGTTGGCGAACTCACATAAGCATCCCACGAAACTTGACATTACGTTTCCCCGGGGCCTATCAAAGGCTGTGCAGTGCAGGTATGAGTGCGGCTATAATGCAGTCTGTTTAGCCCTTCAAAGCTGTGAAACCTGGGATGAGATCTTCGTCTCATGGAGGGCTCCCTTGCTTCCTGTCTCTTTAGGATGCTGCAGGAGTGACTGAGGGAGCCTTAAAGCCCTTTGCATGGAGCTGTAGTCACTACCAACACCACTGCCACTTCCACTGTCACCTATGGACCTTGTACATTTTTTTAAAACAAACATTAAATCTGCAGAAACAAAGGATTCCAGTGGTGATGGAAGTGACCACCTTCCCATTACCACCATTTTGGGTTGGCATTGAGTCATCCTGGAATTGAGCCATACAAACAGAAGCCTTAGGAGGCCCTGTATCCTGGCTCTCGTCCCCTAGAATGTGAGATTCGGGTTGGGGTTTTCCCCTTGGGTCCTGCATGGAGAGAAAAGGGCTTGATGCACAGGATACACGAGAATACGGCTGGGCAGCACTGACATCCCTGCCACAGTGCATCTGCGATTTCATGCAGCTCGCTGCAATCAATGAGTGAACCTCCAAGAAGAGGAAGCATTTGTGGCAAAGTTTCCCAAACTCATTTATTGAACAAAACAGTTGAGCTTCAGCATCTGTGGGTTCTATATTTCAGGATTCAACCCAACCAGAGAAGGAAAGAAATTCTGAAAAAAATTGCATCTGTTTTGAATATGTACTGACCTCTTTTGTTGTTATTATTCTTCTACCAACCAAGACAGTATAACAACCAGTTACACAACATTTATATCATATTAGGTACTACAAATCATCTAGAGGTGACTTAAAGTATCTGAGCAGATGTGTACAGGTTACATGCAAACACTACATGTAAGATGTATGTAAGGCACTGAAGTATCCACAGCTTTTGGTATCTACAGGGGGTACTAGAATCTACCTTCCTGTAATACTGGGGAATGAGTTATAGCCAATTTACATTCATGGTAATTCTGTTCTGCAAAGCATGAATTGGTAAACACTGAATGATTGCTCTAAGAGGAGACACAGGGCTAGGATCTTGTCAACCAACTGACCCAGAACCTTATTTTATATGTTTATGTTTAAAAACACCTCATTGAATATCTATTTCCTATAAATATATACAATATTTATTTAAAATAAAATACCCACTGAGAAGAGTTTAACATTTCTCTGTTCCCAATGAATTATAGGATCACACATTCATTGAGTCTCTAACCTATCTGCAATTTTTAAAGAACTGGTCATCATCTCATCAGTCTGTAAGTTTAACCACATTTCTGTCTTTTTCTATAACTTCATCACATGTTATAGATGTCACTGCAGCACTCTCCAGAGTAGCCACACACACAGATGAGTGAGTTTTCTCTTCCTTTGTCTAGTTATACTAGATAGCTGGCCCACTACTACTGAACTGATGGCTGGTAGTGCTGCACATCACGCCCGAGCAAAGATTATCATCTAACACATGTATTTGCTTCATAACACACTGCACAGCCTATGCAATTATTCTTGCGATGAGCCCTCCATAGTACCACTCCTCCAACCTGAATGTGACATCTTACTGAAACGCACATTAAGAAACAGAAGTTCTGGGGTGGAGCCCCCCCAGTGATGACCACACTTTGAAAAGTGACAGTCTGAAATATGTAACCAGGCGCCATTGCCCATCACTCCCTTCAGACTGCTTTTTGCTGCAGCCTTAGCACTACACTAACTGTACAGATAGTTCTAGGAACACAGAGGTGGGCTTGGGCCTTGGTGCAATCCTGAACACTTGTCTTCATAGGTTCCTGGCACAGCCTAGTCATGCCCAGGGAAATAAGGGATTCATTTGGGGAAAGCAGGCTCTGGTTTCAAACAGTGCACCACCAAATTACTCAGGGCTTGCCCTTCACACAGAATCTTGCTTTCAAGACCATTTCTACCACCAGAGGCTCTTCTTGGTCCAATTTCAGAGTTCTTCGTGTGAAATGGGCTATTCAGCTCTACAGGATGTGAGCCCCCTCTCCTATGTATGAGGCCTATAGAGTCCTCAGAAGGTGCATGCAGGGCCCATTCATCAAGCTCTACTCAACCCTGACCTTGCAGCTGGGAGGCCTTCCCCAGATGGAACTAGTTTGTGAATGAATAAATGACTGACTGAATGACTGGATGAATGAAAGAAAAAAAGTTCTACAATTATTCCCCAGTTTAAATGAGCTTTTCTGGAATCTAGGATAAAAGAACTTGCTTCAAGGACACACATTCTACTTAGGAACTGAAGCTAACTGTCTTTCCATTCAATGTCTCTTCTCTGAAGAACAGACTTCCTACTAGTCCTCCACAATGGCTAGGGACTTCCTTCGTGCCCATCTACCTTATAAATTAGAAGCACCATCCATTCATTCATTCACTGATTCCAAGCTCTTCAAGTCAGAGGTCTGTGGAATTTCACTGAAATTAACATCTGGTTAGCAGGAAGCCCCAAAAGCAAAACATCAGGCCTTGCTCACTCCCCAGGAAGGCTCCAAAGATACTTTTGTCTTGACAGAATAATCTTGGACATGGATAGGTTTGCTATGGTTGATACATTGTGTCAACTTGAGAAGTTTAGAAGTTTAAGAGACTCAGCAGGGAACCAAATCCTTATTTTGTAAATATCCTCATCCCCAGGCACAGAGATTTTGTGAGTACTACATCTGCCCTGGGGGAAATAGGGGAGAGAAGGTGGCCTGAATACAATACAAGGGAGGAGAAGAGGCTTGTTCTTTCCCTCTTTTGCTCTGGTTGCTGCTTTGACGTGTTGCCTCGGTGCCATGCTAACCTGCCTTGGAGCCAGCTGATTATGGACTGAAACCTCCACAAACAGTGAGCTAAATAAACCTTTCCTTCCTTAATTTTGGGTGGTGGGTATTTTGTCCTAGCAACAAGAGAAAAGTAACCAAGACAGAATTTGGTACCAGAAGAGCGGAGTCATTGCTGTGACTATACCTGATCATGTGGTTCAAAAGCCTTTGGGAATGGCTTGTGGGAAGAGTCTGGAAAAGTTCAGGGATGTTGTCTGAAGGAGTAGAGCTGGAATGCCTTAGGCTGTTCTGTATGGGAGATTTTTGGTCAGAGCTCAGAAAAGTTGGTAAAGACCAGGCTCAGGAGGTTTCTGCTGGAAGGACTGCATTAGTTGTTGGACCCCACGTGATGTGTGTTATGGCTTGGCAGAAAGTTTGTCTGCATTTTGCTTGTGTCCAGAGACTGCCTGAGACTAAGAGGAAGGGCAGTAGACTAATCTGGCAGAAGATTTCAGGGCAGTCAAATGTTGATGTTGTGGCATGGCTATTGTTGGGGGTTTTAGCCAGATTTATGTTGCAAATCAAGAGCAAACAGCCCAGCAGGATGATTCAAATCACTGAGAGTTTGACCAGAAAAAGCTGTGGACTGCAAAGACAGAGCTGAGGAAATCTCATCATTGAAAAGGAACAGGAGAATAAGAAAGAGGACCCGAAGGCATCACAAAAAGCAACAAGTCTCTAACCTTTGCAGCCTCACAACTGCAAAAGTGAAAGACTGCTTTGCGGCAAAAGCTGCAGAGCACTAGGTTCCAGAATAGCAGTGGCATAAAGAGTTTGTTCCTCACAATTGTTCAGAGCACTCAGCACTCCAGGCACTTGACCCCCACAGCCAAAGAGAGGGAAGCGTGGCTACTTCTCCAACTGGCTGCAGACCCTGGCATCTCCATGTGGTGCTGGTTTTAGGTGCATACAGCATGCAAGAGTTCTGAGATTTAAAAGGCTTCTACCCCAATTTCAGAAGGCCTGGGAGGCCAGATAGTGTGCCCCTGAGGGGGTGTGTGAAGCTGTGAGTTTGAAGCCAAAGGTGCAGTAGAAACCCCAGAAGTTTGGAAAATCCAGGAATGTAGATCATCTAAGGAAACCTGCAACAAGGGAGCAAAGTCAGTCCAAGAGAAAAGCTGTGGGATCAGTAACCACCAGAAGTGCTATAGGGGTGCAGTCACAAAAGCCTTGGGGCGCTCACAATTTGCCACAGATTGCCTCAAATGGTGTACATGCAACTACAGGACCTAACATTTGCTGTGCTGGATTTTGGACTTGCTTTCATCCCAATCCTTTGTACCCTCCTGTTTGTAACTTTTGGAACGGTAATGTCTATCTTGTGCCACTGTATGTTGTTAAGTCTTTAATTTTGTTTTCATTTGTACAGGCGTTGCAGCTAAGGTTTGCCTTACAGCACTGAGGAGACTTGGGATTTGAATTTTTCAGCAACACTGAAACTGTTAGAACTTTGGCAACTCTTGGAAGATGGACTAAATGCCTTTTGTATAAAGGAATATGAGTCTTTGGGTGCCAGGGGTGGATGCTATGATTGTAATGTAATATAATGTTGATACACTTAATACTGGTTCTTAAGGATTAAGCTGTGTTATAATGTTCAAGTTGTGAAAACATGAATAAGTATGTCTTGTACCTGGAAACCAGTTTAAAGAAATGTGTCTGGTTGCCAAGTTGACAAGGGTTGGATTGTTACAGTTGATACATCGTGTCAATTTGAGAAGTTTAGAAATTGAGCTAAGATGCTCAGCGGAAAGCCAGGATCTTTACTTTGTAAATATCCTTAGCCTGTGCAAGAGGAGGGCACAGAGGTGGTGTGAGTGCTACACTGCCACCCTCCCTGGGCAGGAGGTGGTAGCCTGCTTACAAAATAAGGGAGGAGAAGAGGCTTGTTCTCTCCCTTCTTGCTCTTCTTGCTTTTGCTGTCTGCTGCCTTGAAGGGTCACCCCTGTACCATGCCAACCTGCCTTGGAGTCAACTGATTGTGGACTGAAATCTCCATAAACAGTGAACTAAATAAACCTTTGCTTCCTTAATTTTGGGTGCTGGGTTATTTGTCCCAGCAATGAGAGAAAAGTAACCAAGACACCAGAGGTCTGTGGAATTTCACTCGAATTATCATCTGGTTAGCAAGAAGCCCCAAAAGCAAAACACCAGGCCTTACTCACTCCCTACCAGGCTCCAAAGATAATTTTCTCTTGACAGAATAATCTTTTACATGGACACTATTTGCTACAACAGAATGCAGTATGTCACAGGCTCTGTGAGACCCACATCAACCCCTGAGGTGCCATCACCACTGTTGGGGACGAGTCCAGCCTCTGCCAAAGCCTGAAGAAAGATGACGGCCAACTGGCCCAAAGCCCAGGCCCCAGGCCCAGCACCGCCTGCCCTTTCTTTACACCCCACAGTACCCCCTGAATACACAGTTGCTGTGACAGGAACATCCCCAAAGGAAAGTCGATTTCTATTTAACCTTATAAAGAACGTAATTGCAAGTGTCAAAATTGCAAGTGCCAGAAATCTAATATCAAGTCAATATGATTTATAGTCCAAATATAAGCCTTTGCTATGTATTATTTGTATTTTACATACCATATATGTGTGTATGCATATGTGTGTGTGTGTGTGTGCATATATATATACTCATGAACTTTCTGGGAAAAAAATAATTAAGGCTTTTCAAATAGTCCACAGATTGGGCCAATACAAGTTCCTTTACACAAATACAATAAGCACATCTTTAAATACCTATGATGGATTTTTCTGTTTTTAAATGTCAGTTTTTTACATGTGTTTATTAGAATACATACTTACTTTTCTTTAATTAAAAGAAAATATAATTAGTTTTACAACCACTGCCCATATCAGCATTCATTCCTTTTCTAAGACTTTGTCAGACTTTCAAATAATTATTTTCAAAATACAGTCACTATTCATAGCTAATTGTCCATCAGGGCAAGGCCTGGAGCTTTTGGAGACAGGGAACCCAGACATAATGACCACTCTGAAATATACTTAGGCCCTTTCACTGGCCATCCCTTTCACTGGTGAGGGCAGTGCATAAACGCCAACAGCCCCTACCCTTGCAATGCCATGCTGGCCACAGGAAGCCATTTGGCAGAGGCAAGAATCGTCACTCTGATGCTCTTTTGCCATGAGCAGATCCAGGGCAGTGTGCTAGGAACTGAATCTTCTGTGGGGTGGGGAGGCACTAGCTGCCTTTCAGCCCCACGGTGGGACTTTCTTGGTGTCCCCGTCTGAATCTGAGGGGTGAGCTTAATAGCGGCCGGAACATTCAGAAACATGTCCCTGTAACTGAACAGTGAGGAGCAACTCATGCACTTTAAACTGGACGGCAGCCCGACCCTCTGCCGCTGGTATCCCACCATCACACTGCCTCAGTTTCAGCACCTGCAGGGCCACAGGAGCTGCCACAACTCATGGGACCCCTGTGTTCCCTTTCCAGGGGACAGCCGCCACCTACCTGCTCCTGTGCCCACTTTGGCCTCTCCTCTGGTGTCCTGATCTTGGTTTTGATGCCTCTCTGGGGGTCTCCATGGTGTTTGGCCTCGGGAGGAAGGTTCAGTGACTTGGGCCTGGCCTCGTGCCGGCTGGGCCCATGGCTGGCCTCTCCAGGCATGCAGGCCTCCGTGGAGTCCCCGGGCCCCAGTTTGGGCATGTGCTCGGGGCTGGCCTCACTGACACTGGTGATACTGGTCATGCTCAAGCTCATCTTGATCTCAGCCACAATCTGGTCGATATCCTCCTCCTGGTCCTCCAGGTCTCTGTCCCCGCGCCTTGGGCGGTAGGGGGAGGCACAGCCCGCGTTCCCATTGGTCTCTGAGGGGTAGTAGTCCTGGTAACCCTCTTTACTGGGACAGTAGTGGCTGCCATCTTCCTGGTCCTGGACCTCTAAGGCAGAAGGCTCATCCTCCGGAATTGGTAGGGGGTCGTCTGGGTAGTCTTGGCTGTCTTCAGCCCCATGACTGAGGGGGTGTGGGCTTGCTGAGTCTGTCCACTCTTCCACGGCCTCTTGGCACTCATCAGTGTCCACGGGATGCGTGCCGTGGGCCACATACTCCTCCCCATTGCAGTCCATGCCCTCCAGGTAGCTGTCATCCTCTGGACAGTATCGGATATAGTAGGTGATACCCTCCTCTTCTTCAGGGAGGCCCTCGTCATAGTCCTCCTCCTCGGAGGTGTTGTTCACATAGTCAGAGCTGGAGTCTCCATCAGGGCTGTGGTTGTGGCATTCCTGCTGCTCGGGTGTGGGGCTCTCAGGCCTCATGGTGGCCAACTCCAGGCCCTTGGGCACATAGCCCTCCAAGGGCAGCTCCGCATCCTCACTCTCGGGCTCCTGGCCGTGGGGCATGGGGCCTGGCCTGGCCCTGTGGTCAAGCATGCTGTTGGCAGTGCTCTGACGGTTCCGGTGGGCCATGGCAGATGCTCAGGCGGCCATCATCACCTGGAGGCAGCCACTGTGGGGAGGAATGATTGAAAGAATAGAGTCAGGACCCAGAGATCACAGCCAAGTTGAGAAGCACACAGCCCGCTCCACAGCCACCACAGTACCTGGCCACCATGTTTGCTCAGAGCAGCGTGAACGCACATCTGTTTAAAGACTGACATTCCCACCTGGCAGCCTTATATGCCAGGAACAACGTGCGACCACGGCAAGGGGCACAGGCAGAGGTTGGGGAGAGGCGAGGAAGGAAAGCATCCACCATCATGGGATGCCCACTTCAGCCCTCAGAGTTCCTGAGGCACTCGTGTCTCCCGTACAATGCTTGCTCCATTAGGGGCAGCCCAGGTGACAAGATGAAGTGCCATAAGATGAGGTTAGCTGCCCTCGAAAGAAAAAAGAAAAGCCATTCTTCCAGAAAGACAGGACGATGAGGAATAAGAAAGCACATCAAGTTTTTCCAGGCTACACCTGTGCTCCTTGACAAGGTACACGTGTACTGAAACATCACACTGTGCCCTAGAACTGGCACAACTATGCATCAATTAAAAGTAAAGTGAGACAAAAATAAATGAGTAAATAAAGTACATTTGGGAGGAGGACTCAGCGGGGCTCCACGTAGACATGAAGGCTGCATTTTCCTATATTTTAAAATACTGCTCCATCATTTTTAAAATCCTGTCAACGTACTACTTTTAGTGTATAATAAATTTAAAATAAAGTTGTGCATTAAAACAAGAGCTCAATACATCCACAGCTCCTTAATGACATCTCAGTGCCCCTCCCTTACAGGGCTGTCGCTGCTTTGTCTGCTCCCCACCCCAAACCGGACACCGTACACAGAGGGATGAGACGTGCAGGTGTCACTCTGGCAAAGCAAGGCACAGGGAAGCTCAGCACAGTGCCCAGCATCAGGGAGGACAGCACTGTGCAGCTGTGAGAAGAGAACCCAGGATGCACCATGGCTCACAATGTGAGTCCAGTGGGAGAGGAGGGCCTGGACCTCACACACAGCACGATGTTCTTTACTGTCCAAACCAAGCAGAGCCACAGGGCATAACAAACAGGGTACTCCACCAAGTTACCATCCCCAGCTCTTTTTGTACTTGGAAACAGGTTCTTGCTAAATTACTTGCACTGGTCTCAAATTGTAATCCTTCTGCCTCAGCCTCCCAAGTAGCTGGGATTATAGGCATGTACCACGATATCCAGCCTGGAGAAGATTTTGGGGGGCAGTAGCTAGAGGGAGGGAGACCGCTCTGGTTTTCTAGGATAAGGGAAGAGCTAGGATCAAGAAAAAGTAAAGGAGAGGGTGTTAAAACATTTGGCTGAGGTTCTATGTTTATGCTGAATTGCTACCCAAGTGTTTGCTTTATTCTTTAAACTGCACTTTTATATTATACATGCCTTTTTGTTTGCATAGTAGTTATTTATTTCTTAAAAGTGTATTCCAGTAGTCCAGTAAAGAAATGAGAACTTAGTTGATCATGGTGGAACACACCTGTAATCCCAGCTACTCTGGAGGTTGAGGTACAAGTTCTAGGTCAGCCTGCGAAACTTAGCGAGAACCTATCTAAAGAAAACAAAACATGAAGGGCTAGGGGCATAGCTCAGTGTGAGATCCTGGGTTCATCTGCCAGTACTGTAAAGAAAAAGGAACAAGAAAAAAGAAAAAAATGAGAAGTTACATATTTGAAAAATGGCAAGATAGTAGATTTTATATTTGTCTATTTTACCACAATGAAACAAATTTAAAACAAGAAATGAGCTCTTACATTAAATAGTAGAGATGAGAGAGGCTCAGTGGGTAATTAGGCAGAAGAAACCACAGGACCTGAGGTCAGACACAGGAAGTATGGACGGGGAGGGGCCATCAGTGGTGCCCAGAGCAGTCACTGCCCGGACCCTGAGCTCACATCTCCACCCCTTCTTTGTTAAATTCTGTCCCCTGGGGAGCTAACAAACTTAAGGCCTTTCACATCCTGCATCTCCCACAGTGCTCACACAGCAGCCTGGCTGACAGCAGTGCCCAAAACACATCTTGCTAGGAGACAGCCTTACCAGATGGTCACAGTCACGGCATTATGAACATTCCCAGGAGAACTGAGAAAGAGGTAATTATCTCATCCAGTGCAGACACTCAGAGTGTGAGGACAGCTACTGATGGAGACACATGCTTCCGATGTGTGAATTCATCCCAGAAATTCGCCATGGACAGGATCAGCCTTTCCTCCAGAGTCTGCGAGGAGCTCACGAGTGGCTGTCCTTTGACAACAGCCCTTGAATGCTGCCAGTTCACAACACCTCCCAGGAATGGCTCACTGACTTAAAGGTGTCCCACACCAGGAAAACTGTCCATGAGCAGGACCCTGTAGGGCTTGACTGTCCCCTGGAGTCACTCCCACACCCTAAAGCTAGCAGGGAATTTCCCAGGACCCGTCCCCAGGAAGAACACTTGGGGCTCGACATCCATCGTACACTGTAACCCACGGGCACATCAAGAACCATGGCCTGCCTTACAGACTGCACAACAGATTTCTGATGCTCTCAGGGAATGGCCAACCACAAAGGACAGGCTGCAGGCACGCTATGAAGAACCGGGCAACCACAATTCTGCACACCGTCCCAGAAACAGCATTCCCCAAAATGACTCCCCAGCAGCATGTGCTGAAGGCAGTGCTAATCCAGGACCATAGATGTCCATGCCTTGAGGTCAGGGTGGCAGAGGGCAAATGGCATCAGCAGTTATTGGCAGGTGAGCACACAGCTCCACTACTTGGGAAGTGATACTATCCACACAGCATTCTGTATCTCTCCAAGGCTTGACACCAGGCCAAGTGTACTGCAGAAACACACACCCTCTGTATCCACAGGTTCTGCACCCATGGATTCGACTAAAAGCATATTGAAGATATTTTTTAAACATTTCATCTGTACTGAACATGCACAGATCCTTTACCTTATCATTTCCTAAAACTTCAGTATAACAACTATGTATATGGTATTCACAATGTATTAGTGCAATGGTTGATTGTGTCAACTTGAGCAGCTTAGAAGCTTCATTAAATCAGTTCAGCAGTTCTACACCCTAGGGTATAAAGGACCCACCCTGGGGCAGCTCTTCTATACGGTTGGATGTAGAAGACCCACCCCATGATGGCTTGTTGTCCTGATGGTATAAAGGGTAAAGGAGGAAGGAAGACTGGCTTCTGTTATTCAGAGGAGCTCCAGTCTTCATCTTCAGCTTGTACATTGTCTCCTGGCTTCCATCACAGCCTTCTAGTGCAGACTCTTCTGCTTCTGCCATGGATCCTTCAGCCTTTGGTCATAGACTCTTCAGCTTTCCACTGCAGACCCTTCAGCCTTCTAGTATAGACCACTGGCCCCTGATATGGACTTGCACAGACACTGGACTGAATCCTTTGGTCTTCAGTGTGCAGATACCCTCTGCACACTTCCTCATCCGACGCTGTGGGTGACCACTGTAAGCCAATCTTGTAAATTCTCATACATTTGTATATCTTGTGTTATATCTGTTTTTCCAGTAAACACTGACTGAAACAATTAGATATTACAAGTCATCTAGAGCTGACTCAAGGTACATGAAAAGATGTGCATAGATTCTATGCAAATACTGTGCCACTTTATGTAAGAGAATTGAGCATCCTTGGAAGATGCCAAGGGACAACTACATTCATATTCTTGTCAGAGAACAAACTGATGTACACAGTATCTCATCACCTCTACTTCAAATTAGATGTCATTTTGAAGATAAAATCTGTATACACACATTCTTAGACATGTATATACCTACTCCTATAAAAAACAACCTTTAGGCAAATACAAGATTTAAGGACTAAAGTACACAGTCACTGAGGTAGCATCATAGGAGAATGGGAAGAGAACCAATTTATTTTCTGCCACTGATCCCTGTTCCTTCTTCAAATCTTCAAACAATTTCATAAGAATTTATTCCAGGTATTCAACATTACAAGCAACTCGGGCTGTAATTACTCAATTCATTGTTCACCACTGCTTCTTATACTTTGTGTACTTTTTCTCTTGAAAGATTTGTTACAACCTCATTTTATTCTACTAGAATAATTGCTAAGGTCATTTTGCAGATAATCCTTTTATGTCTAGGAAATGGTTTTTGCTCACACAGAATATTTTTTTATGACATCTTACTTGCTATCTCTGTTAACACAATTCCAGCTATACCTTTCAGCTTGCAGATGTGCAGTTTAACACTAATCTGATTTGTTTTGCTTTGGTACAAAAATGTAATCCTTGTCTGGAGTCTTGTACAATTTTCTCTCCATTCTTAGAGTTCACAAATTCCACCAGGTTAGGTCTAGATGATATTAGTCTATGAGGATTCACTTAAGGAGCCCTTTCCATACAAGCTCACTTCTTCCTTAGCAAGAGGAAACTTCCTGCTGTTTCTTTTCTTTTTTCCTATTTCTTTTCAATTTCTCCCTCCCACAGCTTTTTGCTGCATCTAGACCATTTCTGGGCTATGTCCTTCAAATCACTAACATTCATGATACCTCATTCATCTTTTTTCCTATGTGATACATATTAGTTCCTCAATTTGACTCTCCAAAACACCAATTCAGTCTCCAGCAAGACACAGCCTGTGACCTGGCTTTGCTTCTTCCACTGGTGAAGGGCCCTGTGACTTAGGGCAGCCTCTCGGAGAGTGGTGGACAGAAGAGCAGTATTATATACAGAGGGGGATGACATTTTCATGCCCTAGCAGCAGCAGGATTAGCCATCTGGGTCTTCATAGTTGAGATGTGGGGTGCCTCTATTTTTTAGGTATGGAAAGTGAGTTGTCCTAAGTCAGATTTGCTTCCATCAGAGGAAAATGTCTCCACTCTGTCAGTGTCTGCAATTGTGATAAAACACTTGAAATAGTCACTTTTAAGGAGGAAAAGTTTATCTTGGCTCACTTTTTCAGAGGTTCCAGCTCCTCAGTTTATAATGGGGTTACATGCTGATGAGCCCATCATAAGTTAAAAACGTTTTAAGTCAGAAATGCATTTACTACTTCATGAATTGCACACCATAGTTTAGCCTAGCCTACCTTAAACATGCTCAGAATACACCAGCCTCCAGTTGTGCAAAATCATCTACTACAAAGTCTGCAATAAAAGGTTGCCTGTCTCACATAATTTATTGAAGACTGTACTGACTGTCAAAAACAGAATGGCTGTATGGGTATGATTTGTTAACAATGTAAAGTAAAAAATTCAGAGGTTGTAAGATGGGCCGTCTGTATTGAATTCTTATAAAAACTTAGATCTGTGTATTAGTCATGGTTTTACTAGAGAAAACAGATATAACACAAGATATACAGATGTATAAGAAATTACAAGGTTGGCTTACGATGGGCAGCCAAAGAGTTGGACGAGGAAGTGTGCAGAGGGTATCTGCACACCGGTGGCTGAAGGATTCAATCCAAGGTCTGGAGTTCCAATGATACTGTGTACCCCAGTGTCCCATGCAAGTCCGCACCAGCAGGCCTATGGGTCTGTGATAAAAGGCCAAAGGGTCTATGCTGGAAAGTTGAAGCGTCTACACAGGAAGCCAGGAGAGGATGTCCAAGCTGAAGGCGAAGACTGGAGCTCCTCCAAACAATGGAAATCATTCATCCTTCCTCCTTCCCTTTTATGCCATCCAGGAGATGAGCCACACTGAGGTGGGTCTTCTACATCCTAGGGTGTAGAACTGCTAACCCAATTTAGTTAAGCTTCTAAATGTCTCAAGTTGACACAATCAATCAACCACTACAATCTGTTTCTGGACTTTCTGGTCTATGCCTCTTCTATCTTCCTAGCAACAGTACCACACTATTTTAATTACGGTGACTTTATATTTTAACACTAGATACGGCAAAAGTTGACCCTCATTTTGCTTTTTAGATCTCCTCCAGTATTTTCACATTTATTCTCAAAAATGAACCTAAGAGTTATTGGGCCCAAGTGTCCCTCCATTATTTCACTACAATTTTGCTTGAGATGGTCTTATGACTATTCCAGGGAAAATTTTTCATACTGACAACATTGGGTGTTTTCATCTAAATTCACCTGTGAAATCTCATTCCATTTATTTGAGTCTAAAATGTCTCTCAACATCTTTGCTGTTTTCTTCAAAGCTGTAGACATACTAAGTTTATTCTGAAATATATTATTTTTGTGAGTCTTGCAAATGGAGTTTTGCTTCCATTATATTTTACCTGGGTATTGTTGGTATATGGTGAAACTGTACGGATGCTGTAAAAGCACATCTTACTAACCTACTTTTAAGTCCAAATAGATAACTGATAAATAATGTTTCCCTAGGTAAATGACACCTTCAAATCATCACCATCTTGCTTCTCTTTCCCAGCATGTGGCCATCCTATCCAACCACTCTCCCTTGCACTTCCTGGGAAGAAATATGGGCTAAGCAATATCCTGGATTTAACCCTAATTTTAAAGAAGATGCTTTTGCTTTACTAGGGCTAATGTGAGATAAGTGAGATAAGTGAGCCACTAAAAACATCAGGAACCAAAACAAGTGATATTTTAATTGCAAGATTTTAAAAATGAAAAACAATGCAAAAAATAAAAAAATTGATGAATAAAACATCTGTTAAATGTTAATTGTTTCTTTTTTGCCTTAGGCTGTAATATGGCTCCACTGGACATTGGCAACAATCCTGTTTTTTAAATGTTTTTATCATTAAATATAATGCTGGAATCTGGCTAAAGAGGACTCCTCCCTAGAGTCTGACATCGCGAACCTTCTGACCTGGGTCTCTTTTTCAGATACAAAGGAAAAGTGACCACTGCAGCTGCTCAGGAAGAAGCCACATCTTCAAATGCTCTGCTGTATTACATTTAGCCCACTGGGCACTTTCAGTATAAGAGGAAAAGTCCTCCTGTTATGAAGACAAGAAGGTCCTTGTTTAAATTCAGGCCTCCATCTACTGGGAGGTCTTGGGCAAGATAGAGGAGGATGGCCTTGTCCCCTTGGGAACTGCAAAAGACACACCTGTCTGCAGATCCTGTAGTAGATCGAACAGGAGAGTGTATCAGTCCATTTTCCATTACTATAATGAAACACCTGAGGCTGGATGGTTTTTTAAGGATAAGAAGTTTATTTGGTTCACAGTTCTGGAGGTTCAAGGGCATAGTGCTGATGTCATCTCCATCTTTAACAGGGGGGCTTTTCCTCTTAGACTGAAAGTGCCTGGTGAGTTAAGTGTAATTCAGGAGAGTCTTTAAAGATGTGGCTCCTTCCTGAACAGCTGTTATGACCCTTTTTCCTTTGTATCCATGGAAAAGAGACCCAGGTTAGACAGTTCATAATGTCCATCAAACTCTGGAAGAACAGTATCTTTAGCCACATGGCAGTATTGTGTTTAAGGATGAAACTGTTTGACAAACAGGCTCCAGTAAAAACCGTAAGGTAGATGGTGGGAATGTGCAGAAGGCGAGGGATCACATCACCAGACAGGAGACCAATACGAAATTCAGGGGCCAGGCTTGTTCTTACAATACCTTGCTCTTTTGAAAACTAGCTCAGAGTCCCTTGAGAACTACCTTACACTCTTCTGGGGTAATACTCCTAAAGACCTAAGGACTACCCACTAAGCCCCATCTTTTACAAGTTACACCATCTCACACAGGACCACATTTCCAACACACAAACCCTAGGGGGACAAACGATATCAAGGCATCGCAGACCACAGACTGCACGCTAGCACAGCCAACCAATTTGGTGCAGGCCTGAACTCCATAAACACTAGATACAAGGAAGGTTTTAAATGAAATGTTAAGGGAGAGAATGCCTGATTAGGAGTCTGTCTGAGATGCCAACACAGGTGAAATGGAGAGGCTGTGACCAGATGGCCTGTTTCGTACATACTGAACCTCTCTACAATAGGATATGGGTGTATCTTGGTGCCACTGCAAAAAGGGAAAGGCCCTGGAAGAAAGTCAAGAATTTCTACCCCTAAAAGTGTTCTTCTAACTTTGATGGGCTGTATTAGTTGCCTTTCTGTTGCTAGGACAGATTACCTGACATATACAACTTCACAAAGGAGAGGCTTATTTTGGCTCCCAGTTTTAAAGGTTTCAGTCCCCGGTCATCTGGCTCCAAGGCAGAAACATCAGGCAGAAGAGATAACAGAGAAAATCTGCACATTTCTTTGCAGCCAGGAAGCAGAGTATTGTAAAATGAGTCAGAGGAAGGAGTCAGGGTCAGATATAGTTCCCAAGCTCACAACCCCATGATGTCCCCAGACATACCCAGAAGTGTGCTTCACTAATATCTGAGGCATCTCTTAATCCTGTAAAGTTGACAATCAAGATGAGGCACAATATGTCTGTCTGGGGTGTGTGCTGGTTCAAGGCCCAAGATTCTGGGTAGGTGGACCAAAGAGTAGGCCTGGAGTGACAGCTGGCTCTGATGTCAGAGGTACCAAAAACTCTGCCTAAGATAGATGTTTGTGGGTCTCTGATGACTCCCTGCTGTCTATGGGATAGATCTGACTCTTTACAAGAAATATAAGATCTTTCTCTAGATGCCCAGGCCCACTATGTTCAAATCTTATCCTTCTATTCCTGGGGGCAGAGAGGGAGGACAACTCATTAACTTCAAGATCCAATTCCCAGGTCACCTTCACTGCTATCACAACTCAAAAGTGGGTGGCTTGGGAGAATAAGACTGTTCAGAGAATTTCAGACAATTCCAGGAAAGTGAAGGTGAAGGAAAGGTGAGCAAAAACATAGGTGAAATGAAGTGGTCTTTTGAAAGAAATAGTTCTCTTCCTGCTAGATTTATCGTACCTGTTATTGTTTATTTGTGCCCCCTCAAAGTTCATGTGATGGAAATTTAAGCCACAAAGACATAGTTGGTGGTATTTGAAGGTGGGGCCTTTTGGAGGTGATTAGGATAGGTGAGGTCACAAGGGTGGGGCCTCCATGACGGCATTGCTGGCTTTCTAGAAGAGGAGGGAGACCTGAGCCAGTATACCAGGTCTGTCTCAGCACACAATGCTGTCTATCACGCTGTGACACAGCCAGAAGGCCCTCACTAGACACTGACATTGTGCTCTTAGACTTCCCCACATCCAGAACTGTGTGAGCCAAATAAACTTTCACCCTTCCCAAATTAACCAGTCTGTGGTATTCAGTGACATCAACAGAAAAGAGATTAAGGCAATGTCCAATTAAATTCATTCAACATGCATTCCTGCAAAGCATTCGTGCATTGCTGTTTGCACGGAAGCAGTTTGCAACCTGAAAGTAAAGGATATCGATTTCAACACCTCCCTTGAGAAGCAACTTTTTCTCAGAGCCCTTCAATGCCTGAAAGGGGATCATCTGACACAGCCACCAAACTCCATCTGCCTGGGTGGCCAGCCTCGTAAACGTGCAACCAGTGTCTGGGGAGAAGACTTCAATCGCTTCCACTGCAGTGTTCTTCGGGGATGTGGCTGCTGGGCAGAGACAGCTGCCCTGTGGGAGGGTGTGAAGAGCTTCCCCCCTGCCTTGGAAGCCAGCGGAGAAGTGACGAATCCAGCCTAGCCTTTGCTAGATGTACGTGTGGAGATTTCTGTACCTGGAAGGTGATGGCTTCTGAGGGCACACTGCTTCCTGGGAGTGAGAATTACCATCTGTTTCACTGTGTGCTTAATAGGAAATATACAGAATAATGGACGCTTGCTTACAGTGGCCCAATCAAAGACAGATTCCACGGCTTGAGGTCTGTCTCTTCCCAGTCTTTTTTCTACACATCTCTGCGACACTGTTGAGACTTTACTGTAAACATAACTCTGTGCTCTTCTCTTTAACCATAACAGGATAAGCAGGAGAAAGACTCCACAAACATCATTTTAATGGTTTCATCAGATGTCCTGTCTGAATGTCTAAAGCTGTAGTTAATTTAACTTCTACAGACTGAATATTTGTGTCCATCCCTCCCAAAATTCCTATATTGAAATCCATGAGGGTGGAGCCCTCATGAATGGGATTAGTGCCCTTATAAAAGAGGCTGAAGAGAGCTCCCTTACCCAGCCCACCATGAGAGGACATAGCAATAAGACACCACCCATGACCCAGGAGTAGGCCCTTCCCACACATGGAATACACCAGCAGTTCCATCCTAGACTTCTTAGTCTCCAGGATTATGAGAAATAAATGTTGCTATCTGAGCTGCCTTGCCTGTAGTATCTTTGTTACAGCAGCCTCCAGTGAATAAGTGAATATTCACCTACTGAATATAAATGATGCCACATTTTCCTAAAGAGAAACTATAGTGCACCCCCCACACACACACACTCCAGGACCTTTATCCAGGGTACTTTCTCTATGGTGTTTGACAGCAACACAAGGCCCAGAGCTTCAGATGAGCCCAGGGTGGGTAAGACCAGGAGAAGGTTAACTGCCCATCCAGTGGAAGGTGGGTGCTTTGCAGTGCATAACATGTGCACAAACATATTTAGGCCTGTTGCTTCTGATTAATCATATTAAAGATAAATCCTTCACAACGGACCATCTGGAAAGCAATTCAGATGTACAGGAGAAGCATGATCACCTGCTCCATGTCCAAGAAAATGAGGCCCTGTGTCCAGACTCAATTAATTCTATAACAGCACATAAATCAATAGAAAACGCAGCCACTGACACTGTGCTCACCACTTGCCTCCTGAAACATCCTAATGAGATGAGGAAACAAAGGCTCATTGTCAACAAAGAGCTCCAGTGTCCTTATTCTAAACCTTTCTTTTTTTCTTGGCATGTGAAAATAGCATTAGCTGGCCCTTAGAAGAGCTTGTAATGTAGCAGACTAAGATGAAAAATAGCTATTCAGTGACCACCGCATAGGCTGGGTGCAATCATAAACAAATGCAATATGGACTCAGCCAAACTTTTGCCAACATCGATCTTGTTTCTCTGTTTGGTCTTACACATTATATGGATAATATTCTCTTGTTCCTTTCAAATATAATTTAGTTGCTTTGACTACACAAAATCTGAGTTGAAGCAGTTTTCGAGCATGTTTGTATAATCAGCTCAAACATCCCAGACAAAAGTCACTGAGTATTTCACTTCGAGATCACAGGCAAACACAGGCTCTGAAGAGCAGTTAATAAATTAATCTTTCAAAAACCAAGCTGATGTCCAAACTGTCCAGCAATACCCTGTAAGTTGTTTTAGGGCCACAGAGGGATGTGCTTTTTTTTTTTAAATGTGGCAGTGAAACGGGCAGAATTGTTGAGCACAGACTAACCCTTCAATAACAGGGTCCTGGTTAAATCAATGTTGGCATATGCACAAGACAATTAAGTAGCAACTGAAATATTTACAAAGAGTTTATCATACAAAATGCACTGCTACCATTTACTTACAACAAACTGTGCAGAAACACATTAAAATGGTAGCAAGGATTGCCTCTGAGTCATTAGATAACGATATTTACTTCCCACCTTTCTTCATTCCTGCGTTTGGTACTTCCATAGACAAAAGATAGTTAAAAAGACAAGTGCCTCTGCAGCTTCATGCGCCCTGCGAGGGCCCACATCTGTCAGATGACACTTCCGCAGCAGGAAGCACATGTGTCCCAGCAGCCCTTGGAAGAGGCCTGGGTGGGGTGGGTCTCACCTGTTCCTTCTGGAATTTCATCGGTCGGTCACACTACAACCTTACCTCAGAACCAGCACAAGGGGGTGATCTGGCCTTTAAATCTAATTAAAAGCTGCTGTCAGCCCTTCCTCATCAATAGCTTGTCTTTGAAGAGACGGCATTTCCAATATTCCACGATGTAACCTATACCTGAAACCAGTGCTAATGTCATAGTGGAGAGCAGTGGGGGCCATCATTGCACCTTCTTTTGACTTCACCGTGTGTTAATTTTTAAAGCTTGCTCTATGGATTATAATCTACATATCTAACTTTTTATGGTCTACTCTGAGCAAATATTTTACTACTTCAAGTAAGACACAGAAGCCTTACAACCAAATGAAGTCCTTTCACCTACACCACTTAGGCTATAATCATTGTGTATATTATATCCATCTGCACTGGTACTCACACATGAACCAATCATGCTTGCTTGACATACTCATATATATTTTAAAGAATTGAAAGGGTGAATATAGTCTACTATATTTACTCTGACAATTTACCATTTGTTTGCTTTTCCCTCATTCCTAAGGTTCTCCAGTCCCTCTGGTATCATTTTTCTTTGGTTTGAAGAACAGTAATACATCATATAACAACATTTTGATCAACAAAAGAGCACATATATGATAGATTATATCACCTGGTCATATAACTAGTCATCTTAGTTGTGTATGGACACTGTCTGAGGGTCATGAAACAACACAATCACCTAAAGACACATTTCCAAGAATTCATCCCTGACATTAAGTGATCCCTGACTGTACTTTTGATAGATATTTATTTCAAAAAGGGCTACTGGAAACAAATTCATTTAGTTTCCATTTATCTGAGATCTTTTTTCATGTTCATTCCTAAAGGATTTATTGACTAAATACAGAATTTCAGGTAGACAGTTTGGTTTTTATTCTAACGTCAAAGAGATTATCCCATTTTCTTGCTTCTCCCATAGTTTGTGAAGGGAAATCCAGTTATACGAGCCATGGTCCTTCTGTGTGAAGTGTATCATTTAAGATATCCCCAGTGAAGGGCTGGGGATCTAGCTCAGTGGCCTAAGTGTCTGCCTGGCAAGCATGAGGTCATGAGTTCAATCCCCAGTGCCAAAAAAAAAAAAAAAAGACATTCCCAATGTCAAGATGTTTCCATTACTTCCATTTCCAGCAGTTTGATTATATTATGTCTTGCTATGATTTTCTTTAGGGTTCATCCTATTGTGGAGTTTTGAAGCCTTTTAAATCTGTAAACTTGTTTATTTTCACAAAATGGAGTGTTTGGGGATTTTAAAAATAAAGTTGTATGTGACAAAGCTTTCCTTTCATTCAGAAATTCCAATTATATGAATATTAGAGCTTCTGATGTTATTCTAAAAGTTCCCAAGGCTTTGTTCATTTCTTAAAAATTGTTTTTCTCTTAGTTGCTCAGGATAATTTCTAATAATCTACTTGGAATTGACTATCTCCTATGTCATTCATCTTTGGAGCTCATCAGTAACATTTTTAATATAGATATACTTTTCAGTTCCAAAATTTCTACTTTTCCTTTTTTAAATATATTATATATTTATCTAGAAATTTCCTATTTTTCTATTCACTTCAAAAATTCCCACTTCTGCTTCATGTAATATGATTATAATATTTATTGTAAAGTCTTTGATAATTTCAACATCTAGCTCATCTCAAGAAGGGCATTTGTTGATTATCTTTTCCCTTGAGAAATAGCCACTTGAAAATTTTTTGTTAGTTCTTGATTGACTGGGGAGCTGTCCAGATTTTTCCCAAATAAATTTGGAATTCAACCTAGTCATTTTTATTATTTATGTTTGAAGACTCTAGTGAATATTGGTTTTCATTTGTTTCATCAGGCAACCAGCCCATTTAGGGTCACCCAGAAGATCTGTGTCTAGGTGGTTCTGTCAGTTTAGTTTCAGAATGCTTTGCCATGCTGCTTGGGTCTGCCCTTTGGAGGGGTTAAGTGTGAGATTTCAGCTGTGGTTTGCAGTTTAGTCCCAAAGCTTTTGTTATTGTTCTTTGGATGTGTCTTCCACATATGTTGGGTTCAGATACATAAATAAGGGACTACCTTTGAAGATCTCTCTTCTCCAAGATTTCTTCCATATTCTCTTATTATCAGAGACCCCTTTTCTTGATTCCTCTGGCCATGGAGTTGGGACTCTCCAAGAGTGTTAGTCTAACATCTTGTTCCATAGTTTTGTGCAACTGAAGTCACTGCTAGGGGTAAAGGAACAAGAAAAAGAGGAAAAAATAAAGGTCTCCCCAAAATCCCTGTGTAATTACTAGGTCCTTTATCCAGAGAGTTGAATTTTCTTTGAGGATCTTAGGTGCTGCATCTGAGTTTGCCAAAGAAAAGGCAACAACAAAACAATGATTTCCCTTATTTTTCAGCTTTCAGGGTCTTTTTTTTTTTTTTGACCTTCTGATTGGTAGGATGGGTTGTTACACACTTTTGGTATCCCTGATTATTTAACTGTTTCCCAAATCAGACAATATTCAGATAAACCAGGAAAAAGAACACACAAAGCCAGAAAATTCATTATCAACATACTGGACAAATGAGCTTTGGTCTCCCTCCCAAGGGTGTTGCTTTTAATTATAGCCAGAGGGTTAAATTCTAACCAGTGAAAGAGATTGGCTAGTCAGGCAGGGTGACACAGGCTTGTAATCCCAGCTCGCTGGGATGCTGAGGCAGGAGGATGTCAAGTCCAAGCCCAGCCCTGGAAAATTAATGTGACCCTATCTCAGAATAAAAAACAGAAAAGTGCTGAGAATGTAGCTCAATGAGAAGGCCTTGGGTTCAACCCTCAATTCCACCAAATCAAGGGAGGGAGGGAAGGAGAGACAGACAGACAGACAGACAGACAGACAGACAGACAGACAGACAGACAAATAGACAGGCAGGCTATAGTGGGCTGACCCCATCTTGGTCAGCATCATGCATTCTCCATTGATCTGTTTATTGATTTTGAGAGGTATATTAAGTTTAAACCTAGTCATTTTTATTTCATTCAATTCATTAAATAAATATAACTGCCAATCAATGTCTGGCTGAGGCTGAGAGCTCAGCTTTAGCATCAGCAGGAAAGGTCAGGCCACAGGAAAACTGACAACTTCTGCTAGTCCCAGAGACCTCAACCTGCACTGCATGTTAGAATCAAACTAAAAATACCAATTTCTGGGTCATGTCCCAAGGGCATGAGGTCAGAAGTCTCCGGGTGACTGGCATACAGCTAAAGGTAAGAACAACTACAGTGTATATAAAGGAACTATGAAGGGTACATGGCTGTACCTATAACTTCCTGGGGTTCACAGACCCTGATGTGCCACCCTGGACCAGAAGAGCAAGGAGGAATAGAGAAATGGAAGTAAGCTTACATGGCTGTAAGCTTGGCCACTCAGCTTTTCCCTCATCACAATACCATACCCCACAGACATCTAAGCTCTCTGGTATATGTGGTAAGGTGCCATGGTTTTATGTAACAAAAAAACTTTTTCTGACCCTGGTCCCTCATAGTGATCTACCTGTTGTTCCTTAGAGAAGTAATGTAGTCTCTCAACGCAAGCATGTACACACACAGACACACGTACACACACACACATACATGCAACCCTTCCTTCCCCTTTATACCCTGACAAGCAGCTGAAACATGATTGCATTTTCAAAGCTCACTTTTAAGATAGAATTTGTCCCTTGCCTTGATCAGTACTAGCACGATCATCTTGATGACCTTCTAGGAAACACATGCAGATGGGAAAGGGACAGAGAAGGGTGTGTTTACCTCTTTCAGGCCCCCTATTTTGGATGGAGGACCTGGGTTCTAACATCATGCTCTTGTGTAGGCATATTGAGGGTTTAAATCATAGGACTAGGATGTTGAATCACCCCATTTTAACTGTGTGTCTGGCCATGTGCGGACTGCAGGGGAAGAGAACAACAAGGCACCAAGAAGCAAGCCCTCTCTGTGAATCAGCACCATGCACGGGCTGCTGAGGGGACAGCCAGAC
>RJWT010011398.1:0-23358 GCA_004365215.1 Cuniculus paca
TGCACACTTGATGCAGAACTTAGAGTCATTATCTGGTCTCTGTAGTTCTGTAATCCCACTTCTTTCTGCATAGCACTTTTCAATGCAATGATGAGGCAATAAACTGATACTGTGTTGTGTAAATATAAAAAAGTAAACTGCTAACAGAACACAAGGAAACACAGCAGCACTAATATTCTTGTATATTGTTGGACTGGAAGAGATTCTGAAGGTATCTGAATTCTTCTCTTTTTTATGTGAAAAATGAGACATATCCATAATTATTGTTAGTAAAATGACAAGAGCTCCTGCCTTCTCATACTCAGGATGGACTTTTTATTTGAGATTACTGTTTTCTTTCATCGGCACAGTGAACTTCTATTTCTGAATACTCTTACTTCTAAGAAGTATTCTGTATAAAAAATGATAGATGTTTTCCATTTCTCAGTATCTGTTTTCATATTCTTTCATTACCAAGCTCATGCCAAGTGTTCAGAAAAAAATAGATGTTAACTGATAATACATATTAACTGATAGTTGGTGACACTAATGGGTTAGTTCAATTTTTCTAGAAAAGGTATGTTGAAAACTAGGCTACTGTATGTAAATATATTAGGAATTGGTCTAGGCAAAGATAAAATGAGCTTAATTGTAGCTTCTAAAGACTGAAACATAACCAGATAAAGCAATTGCTACAGGCAGTAATGTGTTAATAATTTTGTAGTTATCTGAAAAATTCATAGAAACATTTTTAAAATTTAGTGAGAGATACATGCAGACTGAAAGTCCCTTGAGATGTGTAAGGGAGCTGTCTTGCACTAAGATAATATAGCACTGAGCTGGATGCTCCAGCAGAGGTTAGTTTTGGGGTTGAACAAATATGATAAATCACTCCCCACAAATACTACCAAATCAGAAGTGCATTCTGTGACCTTACATATGTAAGGCTCATTTGCATGCCTAGAAAATTAAGAGGCTTGAATGTAAAAAACCATTTGTGTCATTGCTGTATTTTGTGCCAAGAAATAACATTTAAAAGAAAAAAATATGTGTTGAATGTGATGGCTTTACTCTCCTCTTCAGTGATGCACAGAGCTATGAGATACAAACTCTTACACACAGTCCCAACAAAATCATCCTAGGGAAATTGCAAGCATGCCTAAAAGAAGATCCTTTGAGCTATTCTGAGGATGAACTCAATAGATTCTTAGTAAATTATTACTGTGTTTTAAGCACTCTGGAAGATACAATGATGAAGATGTACAGTGTGACAGTTTGGGTTATGGTCCTGTTTTATGGAAGATCCTGTTGTCCTGAGCTTTTATCTCTTAAACAAGCCTTCTAGACTGAATGGGACACAGAAGGAATGTTACAGAATTTGTCCTCCTGGGCCTCACTCAGGATCCCAATGGAAGAGTGGCATTATTTGTCATGTTTTCACTCATCTACACTGTAACAATGCTGGGCAACTTGCTCATTGTGGTCACCGTTCTCGCCAGCCCTGTCTTGGGCTCCCCAATGTACTTCTTTCTTGCCTATCTCTCACTCATGGATGCTGCTTATTCCACTGCCGTCTCACCCAAGTTAATTATAGACCTGCTCAGTGAAAGAAAGACCATCTCCTTCCCAGCCTGCATGGGCCAGCTCTTCATAGGGCACCTATTTGGTGGTGTTGAGGTCTTCCTTCTGGTGGCGATGGCCCTTGACCGCTATGTAGCCATCTGTAAGCCTCTGCACTATTTGACCATCATGAATAGGCGAGTTTGCAGCCTCCTGCTGGTGGTGGCATGGGCTGGAGGTTTTTTACACTCTATGATTCAATTGGTCTTTGTGTCTGATCTCCCCTTCTGTGGCCCCAATGTCATTGATCATTTCATCTGTGACATGTACCCATTACTGGAGCTTGTATGCACTGACACCTACTTTATTGGCCTCACTGTGGCTGCCAATGGTGGAGTCATTTGCATAGTGGTCTTCACACTCCTACTCATCTCCTATGGCTTTATCCTAGGCTCTCTTAAAACTCACAGTCAGGAGGGGCGAAAAAAAGCCCTTTCTACCTGCAGCTCCCACATCACTGTGGTTGTACTCTTTTGTTCCCTGTATTTTCATGTATGTTAGACCTGTTTCCAACTTTCCTTTTGATAAATTCATAGCTATTTTTTGTACAGTGGTTACTCCTATGTTGAATCCTTTAATATACACATTGAGAAACTTAGAGATCAAAAATTGTGTGCAAAAACTCTGGCATAAGATTTTAACCACAGATACAATACTTAGGTTTCTATGTTCCATGTGTTACTAACTCTAATGGAATCAGAGGCAGTGAAATCCAATAATAGAGGACATAGCCATTTGATTGGAATTGCTAGACATGTTTCACTTTACTTTCACAAAGTCATGAAGAAAGCAAAAAAAAAATTCTTTGAGATTTGAATCAGTCTAATAGACAAATTCCTGAAGGTGCATAAAAAGCACAGGTTTCTGTCATGTTACAAGTAATGAAAAATCTAAGCTAATTTCACAGTTAGTTGTCTCAGCTTAGGTTGAAATAGGCCTTATAAAAAGCTAATATTCTTTTCGATGATGAAAAACAAGCTATTTTGGGTTAGGGTTATGTGCCTGCTTTGTGCACATTGTTTTAGGATTACTTTCATTTCCTAGGTCAGTGTCTATACATTCATTTCAGCTGGTTTCATAGCAGATGATATTGTGTTTATCTAAAGACAATAAAAGTGAACTTTTGTTAGATGTGTTGAGGTTGATGAAGAAATCAAATCATAGTTCTTAACTATGTTAAAATAGATGTATTGTTTCAGAAAAACAAAATAAGTCAAGTTGGAAATATCTTTTTATGATACTCCTTTCTAATTAATTTGTGCAATTTTGCCATTGTTTAAAGAATAGATATTTCTGGGCTGGGGATTTACCTCAGCTGCATAAGCACCTGCCTGGCAAGTGCAAGGTCAGGAGTTTGATCCCCAGTACAAAAAAAAAAAAAAAAAAGAACAGATATTTCTTACTTTGTTTCCATGATGCTGAATAAATCAATAAAGAAATGTATTCTCCATAAGCAGTTTGGTACCAAAAAGGAGTATTCAATTCAATTTTAATAAATTATTCACAGACTTAAAAAATTATCTCATTATGATGGAAATTTTGTTTTTCCATTTTACATAACCAAGAAAACAAAGCCAGTTTTTTCCAGTCCACTTGCACCTTGGAACATCACACATCAGGTAGGGGTAACATTACTTTCATTATTGTATGGAAACATTACCTATACTTTCCAATGATTGCCTTTTATTTTTAAAAAAAAAATATTTTGCACACTTAAAATGTATAATGTGATACTGTGGATACATGTAAGTAATACAAATGTTACAGGAGTCAGTCCAATTAACATACCCATCTTCTTAGATAGTTACCCAAATTCATTGTTTATGTTGCAAAAGCCAGTAAACATCTACTCTTTTAACATAAATCCCCAGTGCAGTACAATTTCATTGCCAGATCTAATGCATGTCAGGCCCACACAAAGAAACAGATGCAGACATGTGGGAGAAGTCTAGAAATCTAGTGTCTATGTATTTACTTTTATAACTAAAAATATGTGTTGAGTTCTTTTCTGTTTTAAAATACATTAAAAGTTTCATGCATATGCAACAGTATGTGTAAATTATTCATAAATTCTGTAGTTTCTTAACTGAAATACTATTGGTAGCATCAAAGATGTTTGTGTGAACCTTCCTGATTCAAATCCTCTATGTTCTCTCCTGTGATAATCACAATGCTAAACTTTTTGTGAAGAACGAATAAAAGTAGTTTAAATACAAATGTATGTATTCTTAAATTAATTCATACAGATTTCCTTGTTCTTACTTTATCAAAATTTTATTAAATAAGACATAGCTTTCTGAGTTTTGTATCCATAATGTTTATCCATTGTGTTATTTTCTAAGATTTGATCATGTTGCTGCCTGTTATTTTGGACTCAACATTTCCCCTGCTGGACCTTATCCCCTGAGGGAATGTCTACAGATTGTGTATCCATTCAATCTATGGTCACCTGAGATGTTCCTGTTTTAATACTTCAAATACTATTCTCATGTGCAACCTGGAAGAAATTCCTTCATGGTAAGCAGGGTAGTTATACATTCAATTTACAAAAGATTGCATTTTCCCTCAGGATGTATTATAAATTGTGCTACAACCAGCAATGCATAACAGTCTCTTCATGTCTCGATGTCCACTCAAACCCTCATGTAGTCATAGGGCCTTTTCAGAGGTGGCTGAATCTAGATTGTGTTATGCTGTGATTAAGGGTATGCACATGGTGAATTGACTGATTTGGCATAGTTTCATTGAGGTTTAAGGTATGAGTGATATGCCAGCCCTAGGGTGTTTAGCCTGCATACAATTTAGGAGACAGAAAAAGTTTTATTTCTCTTTCTCTTGTTGTCTTTGCTGTTCTCCACCACTATGAACTGTCGTTCCTCTTCCATGTGCCACTCTACCTTGGAGCCAGCTGATTATGGACTAAAAACTCTACACACTGCCAGCTAAATAAACCTTTCCTCACTTAACTTGTGGGTGTAGGATATTTTGTCTCAGCAGTGAGAAAAGTAACTAAGAGAATTTGATACCACAGAAGTGGGTTTGTTGATGTGATTTTACCTGACCATGTGATTCAGGAGACTTTGGGAATGACTTGTGGGAATAGACTGGAAAGTTTCAGAGAAGATGGTTAGAAAAGTAGTGTTGAAATGCCTTAGGTTGTACCATATGGGAGATTTTGGACAGAATGTTGGTATGAAGACCAGAATGTCTGTAAAGATCAGGCTCAGGAGGTTTCTGTTGAGAAGAAAGTCTGCTTTAGCTAGTAGACTCCAGATGATGTGTGTTATGCTTTTGCAGAAAATTTGTCTGCATTTTGTTCATGTCTAGAGACTTTGACTAAGACTAAAATTAAGGGTGATGAACTAAGTAATCTTGTAGAAGAAATTTTAAGGCAGTTGAATGTTGAGGTTGAGGCATGGTTAGCACTGGGGGCTTTTAGACACATCTATGTTGAGAATGAACAACAAACAACCCACAAGAATGAATTAAATGTTGTGAGTTTAGCCAGAAAGGAAGCTCCATGAAAGCTGTAGACTGCAAAGATAGAGCAGAGGAGATCTGGATTCCTGAGAAGGAGCAGATGAATAGAAATGATGGCCTGAGGGCATCATAAGCAGCAGACCTCCACCATCTACAGCCTCAAAACTGCAAAAGTAAAAGATTTTGATTTGAGAAGATTGCCCCAGAGTACCATATTCCAGAATGGTGACAACCTAAGGATTTGTTCCTTGGAATTAGGTTCAGAATGCTTGGTTATTCAGTCACTTAACTCCTACAAACAAGAGAGAAGAAATCATGACTACTGCTCCAGCAGGTAGCAGATCTTGGCATTATCAATGTGGTGTTGGTTTTAGGTGCATGCAAAAGGAAGAGTTGTGGGGCCAAGAAGGCTTCCAACCAGATTTCAGAGGAAGGCTGGGGATGCCAGGCAGTGTGCCCCTGAGAAGGCAATGCATGAAGCTGTGAGTCCAAAGCCAAAGATTCAGTGGAGAACCCAGAATTTTGGAGAACACAGTGGGTCATCTGAGGAAAGCTGCAAGGAGGGAGCAGAACCAGCCCAAGAGAGAAGTTGAAGGAGCTTTATTCACCTGCAGTGCTGTAGGGATGGAGCCATCCAAGACCTTAGGAGTTTACATCTTATTGAAGATTGTCTTTGATGCTCCAAATGGACCTATAGGACTTAATGTTTGCCCTGCTGGATTTTGCTCTTGCTTTGTTCACATTCCATTGTATCCCCCTGTACATAACTTTTGGAATGGAAATGTCTATTTTGTGCCATTATATGTTGGAAATGTTTAACTTTCTGTGCATTTGTACAGAGGCTCAATGCTAAGTGTTTGCCATAAATCTCAGAGGAGATTTGGGTCTTGGACTTTTCAGAAATGATGAAAACATTAGAATTTTGGCAACTCTTGGAGATGGATTAATTGCACTTTGCATAAATGAATTTACATGTGTCTTTGTGGGGTCAGAGGAAGAATGTTATGCCTTGTGTCCAAATGTCCCCACAAAGCCTCATGAAGTCATGAGGAGTGGACTTTTCAAAGGTGCTATATCTAGAGTTTGTGATTGACTGATGGTCCAATGCTGGGATTAAGAATGTGTGTGAGTGTTATCTCCACCATAGGGTCTGCTGACTGAATTCACTATAAGGAATGAAATGAAGCTTGTCTTCTCTTTCTCAGTCTCTCTCTGCTTTGTTGTTTTTGCCATCTTTTGCTGACTTAAACTCTTACCTCTCTGCCATGTGCCACTCAGCCTTGGAACCAACTGATTAACAACTGAAACCTACACAAATTGTGAGCTAAATAAACCTTCCTACTTTAATTTTGGGTGTAGGTATTTAGTCTCAACAATGAGATAATTTAGTAAGACAGCTGTAAAGAAGGTAAGTTTGAGACATTTGTAGAAAAATGGATATAGGTGGAAAACAAAAGTTTAAATAAAATAAATTGAGCATACATGCTTAATAAATACATGGTCTCACTCACTGAGTAAGAAAAACTGTAAATTGAAAAGCAGACTAAACTAGTTGATAAAAGAAAACGGAGAGAAATTTTTGCATGCAGGGGAAGGTCCAACAAACTGAGCACAAGAGATGAGAGGAATGGTAAAGGGAAGTGAAAAGATCTAAAATGTGTCAGTTACAGGTAACAAATACCCACAATGAATATAAGTCATATATGCTATAAATATGAGCTAAAATAATAATTTTAACAAAAAAATAGTATTGGGGAAAAGTAACCTAGAAGCAGAGGGAAGGAGAAATGTTTAGAAATTATGTGAAGAGATGGAAAAAAGAAGAAATGGGAAGAACTATAATTATAGATTGAAGGACGTTTAGGAGGGCCTGATCCTATTAAGATGTTGATACTGTGAAAGATATTATTTAATCAAATTGTTATTCTCACTTATCTACCAGATAAAGAGAAAAAATGAAGAGAGAGAAACACACACATACACACACACACACAAGCACGATATTAGAGTGCTCTGAGTCATATGTATATTGTAGTCATAATATTGTCAGCATTCTCTTTCCCCTACATTTACAATGGAGACACTGGTTATAGTGGTTGTTGGGTTCTGAGCGACAGTACTCTGTGATAAGTTCAGAGGTTAGATGTTTCTACTGGTGCTTGAGTTGTTTCCCTCTTATGATTTAATGCATTGGTACTTCAAAAAACTGCTGAGTCTGTGTTTTGGTTACTTTTCTTCATTGCTGAGACAAACACCTGACCCCCAAAATTAGGGAAGACAAGGTTTATTTAGCTCACAGTTTCTGGAGATTTCGGTCCATAATCAGCTGGCTCCAAGGCAGGATGGCATGCACTGGGGCAGCACTTCAAGGCAGCAGCCAGAAGAAAAAAGAGAGCGAAGTACAAGCCTGTTCTCTACCCTCAAATTGTACACAGGCCACCCCCCACACCTTCAGGGTGGGTGTAGCACAAAATGTCCTTGCCCTCCTTTGCACAGGATGAGGATATTTACAAAGTAAGAACCCTGGCTCCCTGCTGAGTCTCTCAGTTAAACATCTAAATTTCTCAAGTTGATACAATGTGTTAACCATGAGTCTGCTTTCACTCCCTCTGTTTCCAGGGCTTTCTTTGGTTTCCACTGTGCTCCTGTGGGCATGGCTAGCAAAGGTTTTCTCTTGTCTCATAATCAGAAGCCTTTGATGTGTTGGAGTGGTGCAGGGAGCACTATAACTGGTGAATCACGCAGTCTTCCACTGATTTCCAAAGTGATTTCCTGGACGTCTGTCCCATTCCCTCCATGATAATCTCTGGAGCTATATGTCCATCTGTCTGTATCCCTTCATGCAACTCCCCTCCACCTTTCTACCTTGCACAGTACTTTGTCCACACGTTACAAAAACTGTTCATCCTCCGAGTTCATAGGTGCTTACAGCTTTATGTGCTTGGTGGGTTTAGGGTGGCTGTGGAATGGTTTCAGCAGAACACCACTTCTGTGATTTGTTTGGATAAGAGCAGTAGCCAAGATACTGCTATATACAGAATTCACCAGTGCAAGGTAGCAGAGGGAGCCTGTCTATTCTGAAACTGCTTCAGTCTTTTCTCCTCTGTCTACCACTAGGACACACTGAGCCACTGATCTCACAGTATGTGTTTCTGGGTCCATAAGCAAGATGGTGTACTGTTCTTTCTTTTCCAACAGTTCGAACTCATCCTCAGTGTTTCCTTGGCTTTTAGTTTCTTTAATGCCCTGAGCTGTGAATCTCTCACTTGCTGTCTTTCCTCATCAGATGAGAAGGCAGATAGGACAGGTAGGTACGAGATGATGATTGTTAGACTAAGCACCAATCACAGGAACCTGGCTGACACTCCCACAGGCATTTTCTTTCCTGAGGGTTTAGACCTTTCATTAGATGCCATGTTCCACGGATCTGAGATGTCAGCAGCGCTGGAGTCAAGTACTTCTTTTACTAAAAAATGCTTTTACTAAAAAACCCTTTTCCTGGGATTAATCTGGTGGGCTTTTCCATCAGGTTATCTTTGCACTAGGTTTTTTATTTTTCTCCCTGTTTCTTAAGACATGTATTTCTAGGAGTGCAAACTGTGCGCATTTCATGAGCACTTCTGCCTCTGCTCAGTCATGATTCTCTCTTGCGGTCAATCTTTGGGAAATGAATCAATCATGTTGCTACATTCATCAAGTGCATCAGGCCATTGATGGGTTCATAAACTTTACTGACTTATTAGATGGTGGAAACTAATTGGATGAAGAAGGCCAATGGGGTGTGACTTTGAAGGTAATATGTTTCCCCTGGTGACTTTCTCTCTGGCTCTTTAGCTTTTTGCTTCCTGTGGGGTCAGTTGTTCTCTGCCATATAATTTCTGTTTTGGTGCCAACCAACCACGGACTGGAACCTGTGAAGCTATGATCCCAAATTAACCTCTCTGCTTTTAAATTGCATGTGTCAGGTATTTTGTTTTGGTGACACGACTGTGATTAACAAAGCAGTGGATTACTCCATATTTTCTGGGTTTCTGGCAAGTGATTTCATGTGTACCATTGCCATCATGAGTTTAAAATATTCAATTTTGAGACAAGTACAAAAAGTTCTAATAAAGGAGGGCCAGAAATACACAGATTTGACCTCATATACAGGGTGAAATCTTTTTTGATAAAGTTAAAATCATGTCAATGGAGAAAAAACTCTTTTTCAAAAGTTGATCTGATTGTCTTACTATTTATGTGTGAAAAATGACCTTTGCTATACACTATACACAAATATATAGAAGACAATATCCAAACAGGGTTAGTGTTAAGTATAAATAGCAGTAGTATAAATATTATAGAAGAAAACATTGCAGAAAACCTTTTTGACCATTTGGGAGCAAAAAGCTTACTAAATATTATATTAAAATCATGACATGTAAGTTAAAATTAATAATTAAAATATGTAGTTTTGTATCTGGCACACAGGGCACAAAGCAATGAGATACGAGTTCCACACTTGTGTAGTCAACCTCATCCACATGTTCTTATTTTGGGGAACATGTAGACTCTTTCTTAGGCAGGTTCTGGTAAAAGCCTACAACTTTCCTCAGCAGACATTCCATAATTTTGGAATCTTCAACTTTCTGGAGTTTCCACTGAATTTTGTCTTTATTCTCACAGCTTCAGGCAGTGCCTTCTCAGGACCCCTTGCTTGACCTCCCAGGCCTACTTTTGAATAGAAGCCCCTCTGATGCCAGGATTCTAGCATGCTGCTTCCTCTTAAAACTAACATTATGTGGTAGACACCTCGGCTTGCTGACAAATTGAGCAATGGACAGGCTGCACAGGGCAATGACAATAGCAACTCTGAGTGCCTGGAAGTCTGAGCACAGTGAAATTATTCCTGAGGAACTTGCTCCTGGAAGTTTCCTTACACATGGGCTCCCTCAGTTTCTCTTCTCAAATGAAAACTTGACAGTTTTCTGCCTTTACGCCTGTGAGGGCTAAGGTCTTACTTATTTCTAAAATGCTTCTCTGGTGGATTGTTAGTCAACTTAGAACACTGAGCTGAACTGAATCAGCATGGTTCTAGATGTTGAAGGCCCATCTGAGGACTGTTTCCAACAGCATTAAAAAGAAAAATGGAGAAAATGGTGGTGTTGATTCTCATGGAGAAACTTGTCATACTGGTTTTCCTGATATGAACTCAATTCTCACTGTTGTAGGAACTGTGCTCTTCGCTGCCACTAAGGATGGCTGTGGTTATCTTTGTTTTTAACTTGAGCATCACTTCCTGGCTCCAGTGCAGGTGGCTCAGCCTGCAGGCATGGATCCTTCACCCCACTGATGCAGACTTTCTGGCTTCCCCCACTAACCTTTGGGCCTTTCCAGTACAGATCCTTGGTACAGAGGTGCATGAGACACTGACATGGCCTCTAGGCCTCCAGTTGGAATCATGGAGGACATTGCCATGGGCTCTTGTTCTTCAGCTGGACTCGTGCAGTACATTGCCTTCGATCCAAGTGAAGTACATTGCCATAGGATCCAGGTCCTCAGCTGGATTATTTGGGTCTTCAGTTTGTTGACATGTCTCCCACAATCTTTTGAATTTGACTTTTCAGATGATTATTATTTTAAAAAGTCCGGTAAATTATATGTCCTTCATTGAATCTGTTTGATTACAAACCCAAGCTCTCAGGGTGTGTATCTTCTTGTCCTTTTACAAAATCTATGGCTTCTCTTTAACCTCATCAGCAACTGCACTTCTTTTGGCTCCAAATTTACAGATCATTCTTTTTGCATTTAAGTTTAGTATGGCAGAGAGCTTTCTCCCTGCTAATGCAGACTTTCAAGCTTCTACCCCTGACTTTTGAGCTGTTCCATTGCAGATCCTAGGTGAAGACTTGCATGAGACATGTTCATGGGCTCCAGGCCTCTAGCTGAACTCGTGAAGGATATTTCCGTGGGCACTTGGTCTTCAGCTGGAGTTGTGTAGTACATTGGCATGGGATCCAGGCCCTCAGCTGGATTATTTGGGTCTTTAGTGTGTGGAAAGTTCTCCCACACTCTTGCATTTTTGACTTTTTTGGGTGACTATCATAAAATAAACCTATAAAGTATGTGTCCAGTATTGAATCTTTCCTTATAAAACCAGTCTACAGTTCTCAAGATATGCGACTTCTTGTCCTTTTACAAAGTCTATGACTTCTCTTTAACCTTGTCAGCTACCACAAGTCTTTCAGCCCTATGTTCACAGATCATTCTGAATATAGGACCCACTTGAAAATACTTCCATCAGATTAATTTGTCTACTGCCTTTATTTCAGTTTTCCACAAAGTCTTAATACATGTGAAAAATGTAGATGAACATTCTGATAGTGTGTAACACACATCACTTCTAGTCAAACTGCCAATGGAGTCTTTGCTCCCAACAGAAACGTCTTGATCCTGGCCTTTATTGTCTGCACTTCTAGCATCGTCCTGGTTTCTTGAAACCAACTCTGAATCACCCATCAGTCTCTTGTTATGTATTCTAGATCTTCACTAGTCACCATCTCCAAACTTTATGAACTCATACTATAAACCAGTTCCAAAGTGTTTTAAAACACATGATCAAATATAGCCACTGCAATGGCCCCAGTTTCTAGTCTAAGGTACAAATTTTTTGTATTAGTCAGATTCTGCATGATTGGTCACAATTCCTGACACCCACAAGATAAGGAAGAAGAGGTCTCATTTGGCTCATGTTTTTATGGGGTTCAGTCAATTCTCCTGGCTTTTAAGTAGAAGTGTATGGTTGAATTTTGTGGTTGAGAAAAGCTGTTTGGTTCATGTTAGCTGGAAATCAGAGCAAGTAACGGTTCTAGAAAACAAGGATAGGGGGATAGGCATAGACCCTGTGGTCATACTTCCATCATGGACCCAGATATGCCCAGACTTGGGTTACACCCATCTCCTGAGGGTATCCTGAAGCCACAAAATTGGCTGTTCATTGTAACTTTTCCACTAAGATTGTCTGATAAGAGGCTAATACCCAAAATATGTGAGGAATTCTCAAAAAATCAATGGCAAACAAATAAAGAACAGTTTAAATGAAATAATGCTACAAATGATCTCATAGATGTTTTCCTAAGAATATTTAACAATGACAAACAGGTATATGAAATAAGAAATGCAGGTTAAAACCAAGTTAGATATCACCCCATCCCAGTATGATAGTGGCTATTATCAAAAACATTAAGGATAAAAAGAATTGGGGGGAATATAGAGAAATGGGAAATCATCAGTTATATTTATGGAAACACAAATTAGAACAGGCATGATGAAGAATTATGTGGGATTTCTTCAAGACATAAAAATAAAATAAGAATTCTCTGATAGGATGTAGAAATCTCAATCCTACATTGATACTCAAAGGAAATGAAATTAGTTTGTCACAGAGACATCTGCAATTCCATTTTAATTGAGCACTATTCAGTACAGCTAAAAAATAAAAAATCTCTACATGTGCATAGACAAATAAATAAATAAATGTGGACTGTCTACAAAATGAAACATTATTCAGACTTTGAAAATAAAACTCCTTTCATTTTTAACAGTATGGATTGAAAGAATCTTAAAAATTACATTGCAAAGAAATAACAAATGTAGGCAGGGGAAATGCATTACCTGACTTAAATACTATGCAATATGAGCACGTATTAAAATTTAACACGGTACCTGATTAATATATGCAATGAAAAAACTTTTATGTCTAAGTAAAAAAATAAAATATATGAAAAGATTGAATGGACATTTCTTCAAACAGATAACCCAGTGACAAGGAAATCTGTGAAAGCTTTCTGAGTCACATAGTAAATGGTCCTGTGTAACACACACAATCAAGGAAGGTGTTGCCTCTAAATAGGCTCACGAGGTGTTGTCTGCCTTTCTTACATTTAAAACCAATGAGATACAACCCCTTATCCTCTGCTTTAGAAAAAGTACTGCTATATGGCCCAAGTCACTGGGCTTTTGGAAAGTTCACTGAGGTAGAGGATTTCTAAATTTTAGTTGAACTTAATACCCATTGTCTGATATGCAAACATTTTACCACCCAATTTAGAGTTGTAGCTACTTCTTGCTCACTTGGTCCAATCAATATAATGCCATATATGTAATGAAGAAGTGTGAAACAGAAAGTAGATAAACACCCAGGGGAAGTGAACTGTGACCTCAGGATGAAAAGTTGATATGCCTCTAAGGTAGGACAATAATGGTACTCTTCTGACCGTGCCAACTGAAAAGAAATAGCTTTCTGTGGGTTTTATGGCTAGCTTTAGAGAAAAAGACATTTGCCAAATCCATAGCAGCATACCAGGTACCAGGTGTGTTAATCTGCTCAAGAAATGAAAGTCTGTATATAAGAGCAGCAGTAGTTGCAGTCATCATTTCTTTTGTGTGTGTGTATTTTCCAAAATACTTTCTTTTTTTATTTTTTATACTTTATTTTAAAGAGAAGAAAACAAAATAAAACAGAACAAAGCAGATCAGAACAGAACAATGCAAGCAAAACAAGACTTCAAAACAAGACAACAGGAAATCAACGGTGGCTACCATAATGTCTCTTGTTTTCTTCGAAATAGTTGTTCATACCTTCACACACAATAAATTCAAACAAAACAAAATAATATAAAGCCAACTGAAACAAAAGAGTGAAAGCATTACAGGCCTTCAAACCAGACAATAAGAAATCACCATTGGCTACCATAATGTCCCTTGTTCTCTTCAAAATAGCTGGTCATACCTTCTCTCATATTGCAATCAAATAATAGAAAACAGACTTAAACCAATCTAATCAGAGAATAAAAAGCATTATTGGACTTCAGAACATATTCATAAGAAAGCAGCAATGGCTACCATGATGTCTCATTTTCTCCAAGGTAGCTGTTCATATCATCACACTTAATAAAATCAGCTCTTGTAGACATTTTAAGAGCAGCTTTATGCACATATAAGCCCATACATGTGCATCTATTCTTGCTGTGTTAGAGAGGATGACAAAACAAAACACAAGAAAAGCAAGAAACAGTAATGACAGATAAATAACAATAACAGAGAGCCCAAAACAATAACAAAAAGAGACTCTCAAAACAAGATGGTAGGAACATTGCAAAGGCTGTTATTTTGTATAGTTATCTTCAAGAGTTACTCAGATTACCAGATACAGACATACAAAATGGTCTAATCCTATGAATGTTAACTGTTTGGTTCCAAGAACCAATAGAATCAGTGGTACAATCATCTTAGCTAACTCAAGGGTATATATATACAAATTTATACCTTTTTTCTTTTCCTTTCCTTCTTTTCTCTTTTTCCCTGAATTGTTTTTTCCTTTGAGCAGTTTCTTACCCTTTTACAATATTTATTGAAAATTTTGTATCTTATTTACTCTTTCAGTTTCTTACACTAGGGAGAAAATTTGTAATACCCAAATCTTGGAAACAGTCATTATTTCTTTAAGCTTCTGGTAATCCACTGTCATTTTGCAAGATACATCCATCTTCTGCACAGACCAAGTAGGAGTGTTAAGTGGACATGCAGTGGAAGCCACAGTCTCTGCCACAGTCAAGTTTTTGATGGCACCATTCATTTCTACAATCCCACAGTGGATGTGATATTGTTTTTGATTTACTATTTTCCCAATTTGAGGTAACTGTAATGGCTTCCATTTGACCATTCCCACCTAAAGAGTACTCATACCATGGATTAGGAAATCCATTCTGCCAAATACTAAGTGAACCTAGCCCAATTACACATGTAGGAAATGGAGAGGTTCAGAATCCTACTGGACCCACTAAGAAATAGATTTTGGACAAAACTTCATTGATCACCTGATCTCCATCCTGCTTTCCCTGGAGGGTCACAGTGATGCTTCATATCTCCTAGAATCAGTGTTGCTTCAGAATCAGTATTCAGTTCTCTCTAATGAGTGGAATTATTTCCTTTGATCCATTTTATGTTTACCATAAGTCTCTTTAGGGAAAGATGGGGTGAATAACTAACAGTGCAAGTTAGTGTGCTGTGGTCCTTTCTCAAAGGGTCACAGCTTCCTCTTCACTCAATTGGTTCTGCATAGGTCATGATTATTCATTGTTTTCCTTCTGTTCTCCATCATGGTAGGTATATTCACCTTTCGTTTGGTGACTGAATATCTCCACTGTTCATCTGCTACTCTAGGATTCAGTTATACTAATTGCATTTAAATTTCCCAGTTGTGTGACTGCAGTCATTACAATAATGTCTGGCAACCAAAGAGGCCAATGATGGGGCTCTTCAAGGATGCGGGTGCTCCATTCACAAATCTGTTTTCTGTGACATCCCAGTGTGGATCATTAGGTTTTATCTTGCAAATCCACTCCAGTATTCCCATTTCTCTGAGACTTTTAATAGTTGTAATAGCTTCATTAACAACCAATAAAGAAGTATCTGTCATTTCCAGTGCATTAACAGTGGAATACCTTTTAATCAATGTTTCAGTCAACCTGCCAAAGAAATTATTAAGATCTTTTTAACTTTATGAACTGTGACATTAAGACTTTTACTCCTGATTTATGAGCTCATATCAAGAAAATCAGTTTTATCTTTTCCTCCATTCTTGCACATTTTTAATATTCATTCCCATATCTGTTCTTCAGACTTCAGCATGGATGTATTTATTATGCAGCTTGAGAAGTTCTTGAGAGAGTAGTAGCTCCTCATGGGTTGGTTGTGTTTCTACTGCTTGGAACTTCAGAGACTTGAGCCAAATTATAGTAATACATACAAATTTGGTGGTAATAGTTGGCACTGAGGAGGGTCTTGCGTGAGAAGCTGAGAGCATCAGGGTAGTTCTTTATTGTTTCCATAGTCAACAGGAGTAGTAGCTTGTGATATAGGTGCAAAAGTCAAAATCACAGGGGTTTGGATGGAAATTTTTCTATCACTGAGCATGGAATAATCTCTTCCTCCTGGGAAATAAACTCACTGGAATTTAAAAGTTCAATATCCGTAGCTTCAAGTTCAATCCAAACATCTCCATTCCAATTTATGGGTTTCAATTCTTCTCTGATTGACACTGTCACTTCAAATGTAGAAATCCTTTGAAGTTCAGTGTTAAACTTGAGCTGTCATTCAGTCACTTGCATAATGAGGGCTTGTGTTTGTTTTTAGTAATCATATCTCTGTTGCTAAAGAAAAGAAGATGCTCCTTCAGGAGACATTTGAATTGTTCACGCATATCTGGAGGTGGGAACTTGAATCTTCAATCTCATTCTTGTTTCTTACTACTTTGTTCAAGCACTCAGAAGTCCTTACATGTCTATGTGTGTCACTGGTTTCAATTACTATTTTTTCAACTGATGTTAAGAGTAGTATGACAGCATCATCATAATTATGCTCTTCCAAAAATGCTAAAAATAATGTATAGAGATGTAACAAATAACTTGCACCTCACCAGTGGTGAATTAAGATAGTTAAATCAATGTATGTGCCTATTACTTAAATTAGATCACAACATGAACTTTCATTTCCCCCTACATTGACAGGAGGAGAAACCATGGCAACTTTGGGTCCTAGAGATCTTATACTTTGTGTAGTTAGTGTCTTCTAGAGGAGCAGAATGAAGAGAAAATGCATTCAAAATTGTTCAAGGGAATGTAAGTAGCTTCAATGGGTCAGAAGTGGGAGACTATATTGGCCATCTGTGGGGTCAGAGATGAAGGATTCCACAGTGGTCATCTGAATGCTGGAAATTTACAGGATTCAGTAGTGAGTCACCCTAAGAAGGTGGAAACCACAAAGCAAGATGCATCAAGGATGCAGCACCAGACCAAGGCTGAAGACCTGGAAGCTCTTCATAGAATCTCTGGTGCAAGTCTGCACTGGAAGAATGAAGAAGTTTGAGACTGATGTCTAAAGGTGGACTTCTTTGATAAAAGGCAAATTTTCAACTTCACTCCACTGTTTTTATTCTATCCAGAAGACACGCTCATTTGTTGATGTCACACTCATCTGTGAGGGATCTTCCCCTCTCATTTTGATGGTCTTTAAGTGAGTCATCCACATACACAACCAGAACCAGGAACGCTAGGCATTTCTTAACCCATTCAAGTAGACACATGACTTAGCATGGCACAAATTAAACAGAGCAGAGATCCCAGGTATAAACACACATTCACAGCCTTAGCACTTTTTTAAAGTGCTAAGAACACTCATTAAAGTGAATCATTTCCAAGAATGGTCATAGGAAAATTGAATGTCCTCAAACAGAAGAATATCTCTCACTAATAACAAAAATCAACTCAAAATGTATTGAAGACTTAAATGATAGACCTGAAACTCTAATACTACTGAAAAGAGAGGAAGTGCTTCAAAACATAAGAATAGGAAAGGATTTTTTGTGCAAAACCTCCAAACACAGGAAACAAAGACTAAATCATGCAAATGGAATTACAGAAAATTGAAGTTTTTTTTTTAATAAAAGAAGACACTGTGTGTAGAATGAGAGGAAATATTTGCAAACAAACAAGATAAACATATTCATATCTAACATTTAGCCAATATGCAGAATATAAAAAGAATTAAAAATCTCAATAGGAAAACAAATGTATAGGAAAACAGCCAAGATTTTTTGAAGTGGGTAAAAGATGTAAATAGACATTTCTCAGCAGAAAATATATAAATGACTAACAAGCATATAAAAACTGCTTCACATCACCAATTATCAAGGCAATAAAAGACAAAACTTCAGTGAAATATCACCTTCTCCCAGCAAGGATGGAGATTATGAAAGATACTAAAGGTGAAAGTGATGGTGACCAGGTGGAGAGAAGGTCACAGAGAGACCCTGTTGGCAGGAATGTGACTTGGTACCACTGTTATGAAAAACTGTATTGGTTGCTCTTCAAATATTAACAATGGCACTACCATGTAGTCCAGCAAGTCACCTGCAGGGTATACACCAAGAGAAATGAAGTCAGCATATTAAAAAGAATCTGCACTATTATGTTTATTTCAACAATGTCCATAAGTCAGTCACTTTTGAAGAAATGCTGATGTATTTTTTTATAGTGGCATTTGAAAACAACATACCAGCTCTGCCTGGTTTTTAGGCTTTTAATTTTTAATAAGCACATGTTAATTATACTGGACAATGGATTTTATTCTGGTGTGAACTAAAGCATTGGCTTGGTTGTGCCCCATGAGACTACAGGTACTCATCCCTGTGAAACCTGGGTGAAATTAAGGTTAATGTCAGCCATGGTAGGGATGTGACTGCCTGCCCCAACCCTACCCCACCCTCAGGCAGCAAAGCATGGAGCAAGACACCATCCACACGAGGTTGGTCAGAATAGTAAGCACAGGGCTGCTTTGGTGCTTAGTCCCAAGTTGGGGATCTTAACCCTGAGCAGATCCTAATGACTGCCACACTCAGGAGAGTGTGTACAGATATCTGTAGGAGCAGCCTTGGGACAAGCAGGCACATGCAGTACAGTCAGTTGAATTTCTGATCCACTCAACTTTGGATGTGACTGGTTATAGAACTTTTTGGCTATGAGTTTACCTCAGCAGTAGGCAATCCATAGCATTGTGGACCTTGGTCCCAACCTAGGTGCACTTTCCACAGTGGGCTGTGAGCTCTTAGGATGACTGAGCACTGCAGAATTCATGGTCAGAATTTCTGCATAGAAGCCTGTGGGTAGTCTGTCCATGGTGATTCTGACTAAAAACAGAAATTCTATAGTTTTAGACCACAGGCCATCAAATTTGGATGAGGGCTCACCCTCAACCCTGATACAGACTTACAGAGACAGATCACCCTTTGTAGGTTACCCCCAAATGAATCTGAGCAATAGACCACTTGTAGATTTGAGACAAACCTAGGCTTAGATCATCTTCTAGTGCTAAAGCAGAGACAGCACACAAACAGTGGGCTTATGATAGTTGTGGACATAAGGTGTCATACAAAGTTGAAATAACAGAAGTGATTACCAGCACACATAAAACAAGAAGTCTATTTGATTTTCTGGAAAGACAGACCCAAAAATCCTGATTTTTGAGGACTGGAATGAGCACAAAATTCATGAGTTCCCAGATGATACCACACCAACAAACATCAAGAGCTTTTGAAAAATCATGACCTCAATCAGAAGTGAAAAAAAGTACAAGAAACTAATAAGAAGTGTGGAACAACCCACTGGTGGAGGCCTAAAACAGCATTTTAAGGAAATTTAACAAACCTTAATAGAGCAAGAGAAATGATTCAAATACTAAGAGAGATATGAAAACATTAAAAAATTAAGCAGATATCTGTAGCCAGATACAAAATGATTAGCTTTTTTGTATTCTAATCATGAATGATCTGAACTAGAAATCAAGATACCAATACTATTCACAATAGCCACCAAATAAATAAAAATATAGGAAAATTTGAACTAAAGGATCAAATGGCATTTATATTGAATAGTATAAGTCATTGGTGAAAGAAATGGAATATGGCTTGAATAATGGAAAAGCACCTTGTGTTCATAGATTGGAAGAACCATATGATTAAAATTCCCTAAAAACCCAAATTAATCTACTGATATAATGTAATCAGTGTTAAATTCACCATAACTGTCTTTGTAGAGCTAGAAACAAAACAAAACAAAACAAAACAAAACACCAAAAAAAAATCCACCCTAAACAGGTATGGAACAACAAAATATTCTGCACTGCTAGAGCTGTCTTCAGCAAAAACAGCAAATTAGAATGTATTACAGCAACGGACTACAAAATGCAATTCAAAGTTCTAATAAAGGGGCAGGGGATTTAGCTTAGTGGCCTAAGTGCCTCCCTGGAAAGTGCGAGGTCGCAAGTTCTATCCCTGGTGCAGCAAAAATAAATAAATAAATAAATAAATAAATAAATAAATAAAATTCTAATAAAGAAATCACTTAATGTCCATCTTGGCTTCTGGCATTCAGTGGGGTTTCAATAAATAACTCCTGAATAAATGGATGAATCACAACCACAACTGTATTGAATTGGGTAGCTGTCCTAAACACTGCCTTTAAATTCCTGACCTTTAAAATCCATCCCCTGTCCTAGAACTACTCAGCCTAGAATCATCCTATTCATTCCACTGACCCCGTTTTATCCCAAGACCTTATCTGCTGATTTGTTTGCATGTAGGTACCCTTTTCTGGTTCTCGCTCAGATCTTTGCTGTGAATCCCTCTAAAATTCTGGAGAGGAATTTCAAAACTTTCATCACATGTAAGAAATAAGTAGTATTTCTTGCAAGTATGAATTTTTTTTTTTTGTGGCACCGGGGATTGAACTCACGACCTTGTGCTTGCCTGGCAAGCACTTAGGCCACTGAGCTAGATCCCCGGCCCTGGTGTTTTTGAGACAAGGTCTCACTATGCCGTTCAGGCTGGCCTTGAGCTCACTTTGTAGCCCAGGCTGGTCTCGAACTCACAACGATCCGCCTGTCTCAGTCTCCCGAGTGCTGGGATTACAGGCGTGAGCCACCACGCCCGGCTATGAATTCTTTAATACATTTTTAACCCTTTAACTTGGATTATTAGGGGAATTAACTTAGCCCTCTATGAACAAAAACTATTGCTCTCTTTCCTTTTCTGTTCTTCTCATCTACTTATCATCTATGTATGTATGTTTCTATCTATCTATCTGTCTATCTATCCATCTATCTCTCCATCTCTCCTTTTCAAAAGATGCCAGGAAAAAGTTTTTAAAAATCCCTAGGCAGTATCTAGTTTATCATAGTTCATTGAAAAGAAAGATTTGTATTATTATGTTTATTTTTTTTTGTATAAGCATCTTTTTGGTGTATGTCTTGTACTTTGAGCAACTGCTATGAAGATAATGATACACAGTGTAATAAATGTTGTAATCTTGTAAAAAAAAAGAAATAAGTAGTGATGTGTTGGATATGTTTATCAATTAGTTTTAATTGTTACATACTTTCATCTATCACTGATCTATCCATCCTCCTGTCTATATATATCATAGTATCATATTAATGCAGAAATACATACAATCATAACTTGTGCATAAAAGAATGTACATTGGAATGAAGCAAAGTGAGAATCAAGTTTTGTATTCACAACATTATTTGTTAAAAAAAGATTGCAGCTTAATAAATATTTTTAAAATTAATTGAAGAATTTCTGTTAAATACAAGTCACCAATTTTTTTGATTGGTTCTCACATGTAAATAAGAATATGTAGTAAGTTGTTCCAGATTCATCTTGCATTTTCTGAAATCCACCCTCATACAGAATTTTGACTGGAAATTGTTGCTTCTTTGTCTTCCCAGGAGGAGTATTTAACATTAATGATATATAGTATATGAGTCTGGGGAAAGTCATTTTCTAAAGCATCCCTTTCCTCTCAATTAAGAAATATGTGCTATATTTGATGCAGAAAGTATTCTTCAAGTCATCTTCAAATTATGGGAAACACTGGTGCCATGTATTTATAATTAAAAGTATTAACTTGTGTGATACATTGTAAGTTTTAACCCACTGAAAAAGTGGTGACTAAAATTGATGGTATTAAAAAATAGGAAAGGCACCAAGAAAAAGAGAAGAGGAAAGGCACCAAGAAAAAGAAGAGATAGGAGGTAGTGGGGGGTATATGATCATAGTATGCTGTGTGCATGCATAGAAACATCACAGTGAAACTCATTCTGTGCAGGGATGATGTACTAATGAATAATAGAAAACCTTAGAAATTCTCTAATACTCTTACTGGTATCCTGTACAATTCTCCAATGAAATGAAGTATGGCTTCAATAAAATGCCTGACGTGTTTATAGAGCTAAAATCATGGTAGTGTAAACATTCTTTCAACATACTCATTTTATTTCTTTGGATCTATAACCAAGAGTGAAATTGCTGAACCATATGATAGCTCTATTTCTAAGTTACTGAAGAACCTCCATGCAATTTCCATGATGACTGCGCTAATTTATTAGCAAACAGTAAAAGGTCAAGGCATGCATATGATAGAATAGCGGGTAATGTGAAATGTGACTTGGAGTGAACACCAGGGCTGCAGAATTACTGATAGGATGTTACTGCTGAGTGGTTATTTGAAAAACATCACCCTGGCCACAATTGTGCTCAGTATTATGTCCAGGTAGGGTAGAAGAAATCAAGACATGTAGGAAAAAGATAAGAACAACTGTCGTTTAAAAATTGTGCTTTTTAACAAAACTTGCATCCACAGGACACAAAATTACGCAAGTTTACAATGCCCTTTTCCCTTGCAGGAAACTCACCCCTTAAATCAATTCTTCAGATCTTAAAGATACAGGAAACATGTAAACTGGGCCCCCTGCTTTTCACCTGGTAATGATGCCTACACTTTATCTCCCACTGAGCTCCAGCCCCAAGGAATCAGCACTGCTTTGACAGCTGAATGTCTGTAAGCTTCAAACACACACCAAAAGTTTCCATCATAACATAATCCATATATGGATAACCTGACAGCTTGTATGGATGCTGTTCTAGATCACCCATCCTGAGAACACCCCAATACCAAGTAAAACCCCATCTTCAGACAATAATTCACCCCAAGGTATGAGCATCCACACTCCCTTCCAAGTGAGCCCTTATTTCTGCCTAATAACCACTCTAACATGTCTCCTCCATGTGCCCTGAAATTCTTTTCTTTGGTGAAGGTCAGTGAACCTGCAACCTGCTTTTGGGAAGGGTGAGTGACATCCCTATCTCCTCTTTGGAGGGCTCCTTGGACTCTATCCAGTGAACATATAATTCTTTTTAAATGAAATTAAAAATGGATAACATTTCTCTCTTGATTCTATAGTTAGGGAAGTGATGGATTTTGGGGGTCTTCACTTTTTTAAAAGGAAGTACTTCAACTCTACATTTTTCTATGAGGTGTGCATAGGCACAAAAATAGGGAGGACATGACATTTAAAGACTGCACAAAATAGCAAGATGTTAGATTTAGGCCTGTTCCTGGGTCCTGCTCAGAACCTTGTATCTGGGTCTCAAATATTTGGATTCATGTAGTTGCCTAGCATCAAATATAAGAGAAAGGCCCACAAAAATGGAAACACGAGCTTTTTCACAACTTGACCAAATTGGGAGAACAGATGATCTGTAGAGATTTTAATTTAGAGAAGAGAAAGGACAAAAGTCAGGTAATAGGCATATGAAAATTCAGCTAGACTTTGGTGTTACAGCAGAACCAGGAAATTTGAAAGCCTGATTCTGTTAAAAATTTCTAGGTGCCAAGGCAA